>JAWQUT010000144.1:550788-564349 GCA_033807755.1 Ellobium chinense | reverse complement strand
CCCCTTTTTTTTTCTCGCTCGCCGTCGATGTCTGCGCAAAAAAACTGATGAAGATAACCAGCCACACAAGCCAACATTTAAAAACCTCATATTATAAGACTTCAGTAATGAAATTATTTGAGAGCTTGCGCATAGACCATGCGATCTTTCACCATCGTAGGAATGACCTTAATGCAGCAGTGTTGAATATACCTTTGGTTGCGTTCAGCATGCAGAGTTAGTGTAAATCTTACTAAAAGTAAAAGATCCCATCGTTAGTGCGCAAGTTCCCAAACTGCATTCCGTAGCCATGTTTCATTGAACTACACCCATAAAGCGGCTATTGCCCCAGGAATAAGAGCCAGTGGCCGTATGCATAATCCTTCCTTAGTTAACGCACTGCGGTAACCACGGGAAACTCACAAAACATTAATAGTATTCATTGTAGTTAACGCAGTACGTTAACTAACGTATGGCCCCAGTTACTGAATACGTGTACACTACTTCCTTTCTCCACTATAGGGATTTTTAGCGTTCCCCGTGAAATCCCTAGGAAATGTTTGCATACCCCGGGCCTTAAAAGCACTCACTCTGCTGGTCTTCGTACAAACTAAAGTGAGCGCTATCAGTAATCGGTGTTTATGTGGAAAGAGTACCTTCTTTAAGTAACCCTTAACACTAACGTTGGCCTGCGACGTATTCATAAACTCTGTCGAAAAAGTATGTATACTTTTCACAGATGCGGACATGCTGTTAATATTTGATTCAAGTAAACTATATTTACACGGATGAGCAAAACTAGCTGCGTCAACCTAACAAAAAGGATTACGTCCCGAATTAACGATTTTGCCCTGACGTCACAATTCCTCTTGCTGACATCACGTTTCCTCTCGCTGACGTCACATTCCTCTTGCTGACGTCACGTTTTCTCTCGCTGACGTCACTTTTACTCTTGCTTGCGTCACAAAGACATAATAATGTTGTTGAAGTCAGTGAACCTGACACTGGCGTCACAAAAAAAACCCAAACTTTGGACAAACCATGAATAATGTCGTCCTGTATCAAGATTTTCCAGGGAAAAAATATCTGCCCCAAAGGACTGATTACGCCATGACATGTTTTTCAGTCTGCCCGTCCATTATTACGACGCCCCTGGGAAATAATAAAAAGCCTCAAAATCGACGTGCTATCTTGGGAACATGTTTTTTTGTATCGTCATTATTAATATTAAAATAGCCAATGGCGTGTTAAAAGATTAGATATTATAAGCGCTTGAGTTCAGGCAATATTCTGGAAGCGGGAGAGAGCAAGAGGAGTACAGAAAAGTAAATAAAAAACCCGAGCACACTTTAATATATGAATATCAGAACATCAAAATGTATCATCAGTCATTATAATATAATGCATTCATGGAATTGTTTAATTCATGTTGAAATATATTATCATTTCATTCCAATTCACTATTCGCCGACACGGAGCAGTGCCGAAATATTCCGTACACATGACCACCGTCATATTCTGGTTCTGATCATTTTGGTTGTCTTTTCGAAGCTAAGTTTCAGACTTCATAACTTTCAGGGATAGTTGATACACTGTCTCAATTGCAGATTAATTGCAGTTTGGTTCTTTAGGAACACGGAAATAGTTGTGAATAAACGAGTTCGTCATTAGCCAGCGAATTTCAACTTTAAAAAAAAAAAATTCTGTTGTCCAAAAATTTTGCTCTCTAAAGCTGAACTTGTGATTAAACGAAGTAGACCACACCGGTACTTCTGAATCTCAGACAGAAGTTGAAGCCATGAGCCTTCTTTCTTTACGACTGCCCCATGAACCAGCAGACCAACACTACCTATCCCCTGCCGTCTGCTCTGGATTATATACAATTATCTGTCTGATACCCTCACCAGTGGCCCAGGAAGCCTCGACCTCCGCCCTACTTTCCTTTCATTTCCGTTGTTTTATCCACTACTCTCTAACCAACCATTTTGGTCCGAACTGGGTAACATAACAGTCCAGACAATGACGTCATCAAATAATGTGTTTCAAGCAAAATGGACGAGTACGCGACACTGTTTACCCTTGCATAATATCGTGGAATCGATAGCGCTTCTTGTGTGACTGACGAAATTCAAGAAATTAATTATAATGCCTGTACTGGGTTACATTCTGTATCCGATTATTAAATGATTTTCTGTGGTCGATGCTCAACCTCTGCGACGGGTGATGATTGTGGGAACAATATATTATTTCCATTCCNGAAAGTACCCTTCCTTTGCAGATCTCGAGATTAGAGGAGAACCTCAGGCTTAACATATCGACATACGGGAAGAGTAGAATACAGCATCTTCGCTTAATTGCAGCGAAAAGTGTTGCGGTTCAAAGAGTTGTGATTGTTCAGTGAATCTGTAGAAAAATATAATTCTATTGTTTGTTATCATTAAGCGAAAGTTCTGATTAAGCGAATGGGGTTTTGTCAGGAAAGAATCTTGTCTGGGAATAAAAATTCTTCTGGAAAGGTGAAGCAATAGCTTGAAACAGCGCTTTGCAGTTGGAAAATTAAATATGTTCTCAGTTGTTGTTTTTTTTGTAAGACTGGAGAGCTTGTGCATTAACGCTGGGATATCTTACCACCGGCAAAATTACTTGAACTCTTCATGTTCAAAGCTACACGTGGTACAATCACACCGGTGCGGTCAAAGTAATTTTTACGATGGGATGAGATCCTAATGTTATTACGCAAGCTCTCAACTGTTGAATTAAATAGTGTGACGTCATATGATCCTCCTTCCAAGACTCTCCCTACCCATTCACTTGATCTTCGGACACAATGGCGGACAGAGCGTGGTCGTGAAGTTACTCTTCCAGTCAGTGCTCTGACAAAATGGCCGGCTCCGTATGCAGCCCTACCCCCTTCAGAGCGCAGGAGGTTGGAGGTAGAGCTTATAAGTTCCTCTGCAGCTTAGCCACAGCCGACGACGGAGAAAGATCCAGATGATAAGACGACCACTCTACAGAAAACAGGCCGAAATAAAAAAAAAAAATGGGGAAGGTCAGTTAGTGAGGCAGCAGAAAGATCGGGGAATAAAAAGTTCAATGACCTGAGCATCTTCTACACAAAGTCACCTTGCAGCAAAAACAAACAAACAAAAAAACCAACCTATCACTCATGAAATTTATGAGAAAGATAAGACCATGTTCCAACAATCTACTGACCTCAGCAGAATTGCTAAGAAGACGCTTAGAGCGACCCCTAAAATATGTATAAGTGTGTGGGGAATTGGAGGAAGGGGAGGAAGGAGGAGGATGAAATAACGATAGAAAATGAAATCAAGAAGAAAAGACGAGAAAGAATGAGAAAAAATACTATGTCTTTCCCCTCCATCTTTTTTTTCTCACCAGACAACATTGACTTTGTCAATTTTGCTTTACCGCATAACTTTTTACAAGATTTTCTTCACATGTAACTTCATTGTCTGTATTGATTTTGACAAAACAACTTTTAGAGCCGATAAGAAGCCAATAAAAGTTAAGAACGTGACAATTTTCCGAGGAATTTCAGAAAAGGAAATGGTCTACAAGTTTGTTAATGGCAAGATTTTCGTATACTTGTGTCTAGATTTTTGCAGTTGATGGAATGAGTTTCATGACATTGAGGTGACCACGGCCCTTGGACAAGAGATCTATTTGGTCCTAAGATTACCTTTTCGTTATGGGGTTCGCCGGGAGGTTGGTTCAAGCCCTGCTTATCCTGCATGTCCTGCAGACCTGTCCGGGGTACCAGGCTCGCCGAGAGAAAATTTGATCAGAGGCAGCTGAAGTCGGTATAGGTTACAGACCTGTAATAGGATTGCACCCTTTTTTCCTCTATGGGCTGTATTAGCATTTTGAGCTGCCCTCTGAACCCAAAGTTTTAGCTTTCACCCAGACCCATACCAGATTGAAGCTCATTATGTGGCCCAAATTTTAAGACTTACCCAACCCTAGCAAGCCCATTGAAATTTTGAGCTTGGTTGCTATTTGTAAACAGACCCTACATTTTTCACTGGTCAATGCCAAACCCCTCCTCTTCCGCCTGAGCATACCCTTGACCTGGCAGTTCCAACCCAGGGCTAAATAGTGTCTGGTAAAATAAAGTAAAATGGACACAGATTCCCATGATATCAAAATTTCCCCCCTGGAGCCCTTATTACTGGAAACAGGGCATGCCAAAGGAGGGAAAAGGGAAGATGAAATATACCCCCTAAGGTGTACGACCACAAAGTGAAAGTACAATTACAGGCCTGTAACCTTATAGGTAGCAAGCCGTTGGAGGGAGGGGAGATAATCTTGGACCTATAGAAGACCGTCAGGTTTACCAACAACAAACTTAAAGGCATGACAGGGATCGATGAAGAAGAAGCAAGAAGAAGAAGAAGGAGGAGAAGGAAGAGGAGAAGTGGAGAAAAAGACAAAGAAGTAGACAAAGAAGAAAACGAAGAAGAACAAGGAGAAGGAGGAGAAGAAGAAGAAGGAGCAAAAAAAAAANNNNTAAAAAAAAAAAAAAAAACGAAGATGAAGAAGAAGATCCTGCTGAGAAAGAAACAGGCGGTTCACACCTTTCTTTATATTCTGAAAACCCCTGGAAGGTCAGAATTACTTCCCCTTTTTATAAAAGAACGGATCGGAAATTAAAAACCTGCCTGAAACCTTAAGAGAATCAATAAACCCACATCTGGTCGACCCGTAAACAGTTTGAATTATGAATTTTTCACGATTCCTGGCTGATTTAGGGACAGGTCTTTTTCTTTGCTCCTGAAGCGCGTGCTGTTCAAGATGCCTTGTTGATCGATCTTACATTTAAAAAAAAAATTTTTTTCATTTCTAAGACTGTTTAGGAATGAGCACGATTTTGGTTCTTGACGCCTTAGTCATTCTTTGGAGTCTGTTGAAATTTCTTCAGAATGATGTTTTCACCTAGCCTAACCGCCTAAAGAGCCAGTAAAAGAGAGAGAGAGAGAGAGAGAGAGAGAGAGAGAGAGAGAGAGAGAGGGAGAGGGAGAGAGAAGAAAAAAAGTATACCTGGTTAGGGGTTGGCTGAGAAGGTCGGTAGAGTAAAGACTCATCGCATGAGGTTGAATCTTAATTTCTAGATTCGATTGCGTTCCTGGATTGCCTGTGGGTGGGAAACAATAATTGTTGGTTTCGTTTTGTGTATGTATGGGTAGGGAATGGTCCCCCACCCCCACCCCACACCCCCTCAAAAAAATTCCATAAATAAAGAACTTCCGTTTCCCAGACGTCAGACAGAAGCAGATCCCTCCCATATCGCAAACATCCCTGTATGATCCCGTTCTGCAGAAATGGAGATGACAATGTGAACAGTTGAACAAGGAAGATTATGGCAATACATCATTGTTACTGTTACCACCGGAGGCCAATAATAGCACCAGAGGGCTAAAATTAGCAACGGTTATCTCCTTTCGATCATGTTACGCTATGCGTGGATCTGCAGTTCCTCTGAGCAAAAGGCTCAACAGCTAAATGAAACAAAATCAGGCTACACGGACGCTATTTCTTCATTGTTCTAGACAGTTCATTTAATCGGCCACCAGGTGATGAACGTCTATAAGGAGACCAACTTTCTTGTGATGTATGAGAAAATATGTTTAGAATATACGCGTCTGTTATATTATTATATGATTTGATGAAGACGATCATGAACACTTTGGGGAAGCGAGGATGGGGAACACGTCGGTGGGAGACAAGCAGCGGAGCTGTGAATCTTCACCATTATCCAAGAATGGCAAGCTTGAGATCTGTGAACTGGGTTTTGCGGTCGGAAGCAATCAGATGGTTTTTACGTCGTTGTGTTTTTAGACAAAAGAGCAGATATCTAACTGCTTTTCCTCACTCCATTTGGGTGAAAATACGTATCTCACCTTAGAACTCTAGAGCGCTGCACCGTGTCGACCGACAATGACTTTTTTTTCAATTTCATTTTTGACGCATGGACGTAGATGCACTGCAATGGTCACAAGATATCGACTGCGATTTTGGTGAAGCAAACATAAGTGTACTTGAGTGGTTTGGTCAGCCAGAGCAGAGTGAATGGGTGGTACGCAGAAAGTACCCTCTTACACAAACTTATGCCACGTTTAATACTGTCATAAATATGGTGTAATTTGGATGTGATTTATGGTGTTTACCGTGAGAAATCTGTGCTCAGTTTCTATGTCTGTCCAATCAGTTGGAGGCGGAGATGTTTCATGCCCCCAAAGGCAAGATGGCCCTCGTCGAAGACTGGCTGTCTGTACGCCCTCGCTGTCGTCTAGTCTAGTGATTTAAATTCTCCAGACATAATCAGATGCTGATCGCTCTATTTTTGTCTAGTCTTCTGCTCTCTCTCATTCTCTCTATCTCTCTGACTCTCTCTCTATCTCTCTCTCTTTCTGTCTCTTCCTATCTCTATTACTCTCTCGCCTCCCTTGTGTCAACAGCACGATTTAAAACTGTCAATTAATTTGTGTACACCTAGAAATTTATCTTTGTATTGTAGCTTTGGTATTGCTGACTATGTACAGAACCATTTATTTGAGTACCAAATACAGGGTTACAAGATCTAGTCCTTTCGGAGCCCAATCTCATATCTTTGGCTCTTTCTGGAAAGTTTCGGCTGATAGACAAATTATTGATTGGCCCCTTTTTTTTTAAGGGAAGGGGGGGATGGAAGGTAGGGGTAGGATTGGGGCAGGGAAGTAAAANGGGGGGGGGGTAAATGGATGTTGCATAAAATGCACCAGGTTATTATAATACAAACAATATAACCACTTTACCAGAAATGATAACAATTAACTAAACAAAGGGTCCCCAGTCTGAGCTTTAAAAATTCCAAACTTTTCTAACATCTCCGATCATGAGCCCCATAAGAAGGCACCAAAATGTCAAAGGTCATACCACAGTATACCACTAATCAGACACCAAAAGGGCATAGGTCATGCTATTAGCCCAGTAACCATCAACCCAAGAGGCGAAAAACCTTCTATTCGCTCGTTCTTCCATATTGCACCAGATGCCTCAGAAGCAATGAAGCAAACTAATGACTCCCGTTATTTATGACTTTTCCTGTTTTTTTCCACCGGCAATCACAATCGCTTGACTAATCTTTGACCCTAAGGTAAAAGCAGCCAGCATTATATTAGAGCTGTGCATAATCGCTACCATTTAAGAGCGGGGCGTGCACACATGCGAATATGCGGATTTGCGATTATCCAGTGGATCATTAAATAATACAATATTCTGTAATAAAGAAAGTTCAGTTTAGAGAATGTTGTGATAACCCAGATTGCGATTAAGTGGAACAGCGTGTGTTTGTTTGATGTGGTGTGCAGCTTCAAATTGCGGTTAATGTGCTCAGTGCTGGACAGACAAGTCGGTCTGATGGATATTGTCGGAAGGGGAAGGGGNGGGAGTGGTGGTGTGGAATGGGCTATGAAGAGATAGATAGGAAGGACGAAGGGGGAGGGTACATTCGATTCCGCCTGGTCGAAATCCGCTATATAATAATTTGTTTTATCCCAAATCTGTGTGCATTTAACAGAATATGGCATCTCCTATGTAGCGGACATCAAAAATACTGTAATAATGTAGATCTACTTCCAATAATAACAGTTTCCATGTTCGAGGAGTTTTGAAATTGGAGTCACGACCGTTTAATCGCAATATTGGAGGCAGTAAATGTAGATCCCAATGGGCGGCAGGTAGTCTGAAGAAGAAGGAAGGAGAGTGAGTGAATTATTGTTATCGTGAGTTCATTAGTGGGGCATAGAGTAGAGTGAGTGAGTGAGTGAGTGAGTGAGTGAGTGAGTGAGTGAGGTGAGTGAGTGAGTGAGTGAGTGAGTGAGTGAGTGAGTGAGTGAGCGAGCGAGCGAGTGAATGAGTCAGCCAGCGGGCAAACGAATGAACGAATCAATGTTTTAAAATCATTTTGAATATTTCACTCCCCCATTAATTTTGATAACAATTGTGCAATGCGAATTTCAGCGATGAAAAAATACCCCGTGCTCCATGTATTCCTGTTGATCAACATTATTTTATCCTATTGGAAAAACTAATGAAGCATCTAGAATGTCATGGATGCACTCCCCTTGTCACTACTCACCACCATGGCTCCTTTACTGACAGGAGATTTGAATGTAGTGTGATTCATGACCTTGAATGTAATGAGTTTTATGACCTATAGTGGTCCGAGATTTGTGGCCTTGTACGAAACGAGATTTATGGCCCTTCACATTTGCAGTGGATGACTAATATTCGAATTTGCAAGAATCGCAATCTTAATCTTCACTCTCCGAATACCGGTACGGAAAAGTCAAATTCTTTATCGATACCGATACTTGGGACACAGCAAGCTTGAGAATCGATCCACAGTTTTGGTACCCTTTCATTAGAGAAGTCGATCTGATACAGTGGATGGCACAGGGACCGCAGTTAGCCTTCTATTGATAATTTCTAATAGCAGAACACAAAGGCTAGATTAGGTAATTTATCACAGGCTTTTTGGTGCAACAGGGTTAGGTGTGCTTCAAAGGGGTTTTTGTCCTAATGTTATTATTCATCCATCTTTTGTTTTATGATGATTGGTTTTTTAACATGTGCAGGCGCAGTCATCCAGAGCGGTTTATAAGTTTTCAGCGTTGTGGGTATGACTTATCATATATGTTCTGTAGAAGTATAGACCAGAGTGTGTTTGTTTGGAATGGTAATCACATATCTGTATCTTAAAAGGATAAGATAAGATAAGATAAGATAAGATAAGATAAACTTTAATATCCACGAGGGAAATTCCGTTCACAGTTGATACACATTCAACAATAAATTACATTTCACATTCAACATTAAATTTCATTTCAGGGCATACACATTTCCTGACCGCACACGCAACCACACCTTCACACATACCCACACAACCGTTGACACAGACCAGAGTGAAATATATAACGATATACAGTATATGGACTGAACTGGAAACTTGACAACTCAAGAGAGACTGCTGCAACTGGAAAACCGTATGGCTGATGGAAGAAACGAATTTCTGTATCTTTCACGATTTGTTCTTAAGAACAGTAATTGCCCAAAAGTGTTTCGTACTATGATTATGGTGATTGTATATTGTACTATGTATATTACTGGAAACACAACTGACGTGCTGTGTTGACAATAACGATGTATCAAATCTCCATTGACCGACGTTTCAGTGAGGTCGGAATAAGATCAAAATCAAATCACAACGGTTTCTGACCTAAACAGTTTTTACTGACACAAAAAAGTTATGAGTATAGATAGTATCGCCACCCAGAATCGATCCTGTCCGTTACTGCAGTGTTCACCAAATTGCTTGAGACCCTTCTCATAGGGAAGAGATACAGAATGTGACAGCCTAAAATGTTCTGTTGACAGTTTGTGAATGCCAGACCGCCTACACTGGGTGTCCAATGCAGACTGTCGGTCATTGCGAGATATGACAGGTGTATTATAGAGTTAACATCCACGCAAACTCACCCAAGTATTTTTTCTTTACTCTAGTACGTTAGGGTCACGGTCATGAGGTCCCGTCTTAGCTTTAGTCACTATTCGTTTTTAATGCCCAAATTTTTAATATCTTCGGGAGCTAAGAAACTTTCCGCTTTTTCTCAAAGCCTTTTTGCATTCAGACTCGTGTGGGCTGAGTTGATTATAATAATATGTGCATTAGTGGTATAATAACATTTTGTTTTTTTAGGCTATGCCCCTTGACGCGGTATTTAGAATGTAGGAAAGAGTGAGTAAGTGATAATTAAAGGGTTAATGCCATATGTATATATATATATATACATACCGTCGGAAAAAAAAATTACCCTCTTTTCTCAGACCCTTTTGCACTCAGACACCAGTGAGCCCAGATTGCTATCACTTAGAGCATCAAAGCCCACGGGAGGTAACTCTCTGGTAATGAATACTAAGTTCTTGTGGCAAAGAGTAACAAATATTGATAGGTTCATGATGAATGGCAGACTGCGAGGAGAGGGTTAATGCACCCATAAAATATTTATTTATTCATGTTCGCCGTGTATTCATCATCAGAACGTTAAGGGTTAATAAGAAAGTCGGTCGAGAGATCGCAGGGTGCATACTCATAAATTATAGATTTTGTTATAGACTGGGCCGGTTAACGATAAATTTATGAGAAGAAATCTGAGAAACAGATACATATTGAACATTTATGACAAAATTTTGAAACGTTAAACAACTGGGAGGTAGTACCACTGGATTTTTGTGTGTCTTTAAGCTTATCTATATTAATAAAACGCTTCTGCCAAATTTGTGTCACAAATTTCTTGAGAACTACGTAACGTAAAAACATGCGGTTTTCACCTAAATTCGTAGAAAAAAATACACAAAAAGTAACTATACACATCAGTCCTCTTTATTTTTTTTACCCGTTTTTCTGAAAAAAGAATGAGTATAGCAACGAAATTATAATCTCCGATAGATCTTTTCAATCCGCCCGATTCGCCAATCGTCCAACTTTTTCACGGAATCTAATGAATTCGTCTATGATGCCTTTCGGTGCGCTAGGTATTCTTTCGCCGCTGGTGCGTTGCCTGCCTTCCCATTTGTAAAATGGGGTGTTAGACTTGTCTTTAATACTTGTCCTTGATGTTATTTGTGTAGAGAAGTTATGTTTGAGTTGTTTCCGAATAGGATGCATGCTACAGCGGACTATAAATAGCGCCATGTAGCCAACCAACCATAATGACATAGTAATTTAGGATTGGACTTCCATGAAATCTTGTCAGTCTCCTCATCGTATAATATGCTAATTATTACACCATACGGGCTGGTTAATGTAAAGTGAGGAACTATTTTAGACTGAAGGTTTCCTAAAAAAGTTACCCCTATATGTGTGCTCCTGTTTAAAGGCTGTAACCCTAATACCTCTTCAGCTGTTAACATTTTTTAAAAAGTACTTTGGGAGAAAGCCTACTCTAAGGATCATCTGGCAGTGATACTCGTGTAAAACAAACTCGAAAAAAGCCAAAGAATGAGAGTGAGAGAGGAGAGAGAGTGAGAGGGAGGCAGGAAGAGTGGGAAAGGGAGAAAGAGAGAGANAGATAGGGAGAGAGAGAGAGAGAGAGAGAGAGAGAGAGAGAGAGAGAGAGAGAGAGAGGGATGAGCTGACCTGACTTCATAACAAGATGGTTTCAAATCGCACTGGAGGAAAATTTGAGGTGCAAGAAGCGGATTGAGTGTTGTGAACTTGCCGATAATCAGTTTCAAGATATTCTTGAATGTCAAGTGGGAAGCTCTTGGTCTTTTGGGAATTTAATAACATGAACTCCGAGTTTGGAAGCGGCCATGAACTAACATGAGCAGTGTTCCATGAAGAAGGATTCAGTAAAGGGATGCCGGGTGAGCAGGACCGTACCTCGTCCCTGCTGCCTATCCACAAGACCCTCGCTAGGGGGACCGAACTACTTGTATCATCCCATAGAAATGTTTTAAGCCCCGACTCAGTTCCAGTCTTTGCTCTCTCTCTCTCTCTCTCTCTCTCTCTCTCTCTCNTCTCTCTCTCTCTCTCTCTCTCTCTCTCTCTCTCTCTCGCGCGCGCGCGCGCGCGCGCGCGCGCGCGCTCTCTCTCTCCCTTTCTCAATCTCTATTTCCTTTGTCTTCTTTTCTTTTTGTTCTTGGTTTTTGTCTGTCCTTCTTTGGGGATAAGGGGGGAGGGGGGCTCTGTTTTTCGGGATATTTCTGATTGCCGGAACTGCGAGGGTGCTAGTTAGGGCTCAGAGTGAGAGGAGTTGTTTTTTTTAAAAAAGCTTCGCCGGCTGCGAAATGAATATCGTCCCACGCCCAACATATCACGACTTCGATACAGAAATACAGAATGACCCACATACATGTCTCAGGGGAGGGAACAAAACACATTCTGGAAAATATTTGTTTGTCCAGTGAATGATTTCACCTGGGGCCGTATGGCGATAGCTATGGAAAATCCCAAGAACATCAGTGATGTGTCCCATCCGCTAGTTTGCAAAATTAAGAGAGCATTATGGATACAGCCTCCAGCCAGCAGGCTAAACAAAGGTGTCTGCCATTTTGATAGAAGGAAAAACATTGTGAAGTGATAGTGTCACTTTGCCCACTAAATTGTCACGGAATGAAAAAGCGTTCTATGAAGACTGACGTCGAACGATTCGGAGTGACGTAAATCTTCTTCAATCTATAGACTAGGATAGGATAGCATCGTTCTTTCTGTCCCCAGAAATGCACCCCACTCGCTCTAGATCAGCTTAAACTTTAGCAAGACGTCAGTCTTTGCTCTTCATGCTGACTGTACGTCATAGATATAAATATGGTCGGTCCTGTGCAAAGATCACCGAAGAGTATGGCCGATTCTCCTGACCACCCACCCATGCCTATGTCGAGTAGCCTGTAACCAGAGATGAAATGGACTGAACTCGTAAACATAGGCAAATGAATCTGCGTCCAGGCTTTGAGGCTAAGATTGATTGGCAGCTACAGTCTTCATATTCGAAGAGTTCGTCGAGAGTATGAAAGATTTGCTCGTTTTATGAGGACTTTGACCTCCTGGGCATGTTCTGGGAAAGTCTTCAAAATCTTTGAAAACATGGGCAAAGCAGATCTTTAGTCAGATCTTGGCCTACATCGAGAAATGACTACAGGCGAGGAAGGATTCCTGTTTCTTTGGAACTGTACATCTCAAAGTACAGGATAAAGATAAGTTAAATAGATTGACAAAAAAGGCGGGAAAATTTTCATCTGACGAATTCAGCGACTTAGATACTATGTACGCTAATACCTGCCTTAAGAAAGTAAATAACAGCATTAAAGATGCATCTCACCCTCTTGCAGTGCAAATTTCAAAATCATCACGAAGCGGTAGATACATTCTTCTTAAAGCTAAGAGAGAGAGAGAGGTATAGACGATCATTTGTACCATCTTCCATCAAGCTTCTGTCATCGTCATCATCATCGTCTTCATCACCATTTTTGTTGCTTTAAATAACACTAAGTATGATGGCATTGTCGGTTCAGACCACCATCTTCCCCTGTCAAAGAATACTGTGGCTTTATATAATATGTATGAATGAGTGTGTGCGTGTAGCGGGCATGGTGCACATTTGTAATTCAGTATATTTTTCCCCCCTTAATGCACGTATGTGAAATGTAATAGTGTTGAGAAATATTGTGAAATTGTCATGCAAAGCGAATCAAATGTGCCTCTGGACAATAACATCTTATCTTATCTTATCTTATCTTATCTTATCTTATCGTGAAGCAGACAGGTTGTAACGGAACCTGTAGTAACAGGGCACTTCTGTTGTTGCGTTATAATATTAATACAGAGATTATGACTAAATATTCGGAAGACTGTGAGGTCCGTGTGTGTTATCCTTGACTTTTTCGAACCAAGACCATGTTGTCATTGTTCTAAGCAACGCGATGGCTGATCAGTGCAAACGACAAAGTTAAAGTCTCGTAGTTTGGATCTTAAAGTAATTTTACTCCCTTATCTGAGTGCTCTCCTACAGACTTAGATGCT
>JAWQUT010000144.1:518413-533032 GCA_033807755.1 Ellobium chinense | reverse complement strand
CTCTCCCCCCACCCCATCACACACACACACCCACACCCCGCGTCAACTCAGACCGGTTACACATCTCCTCTTGATGAAGAAGACAAAAGGTAGATTCTCTGTACGTCTCTATCAGAATTCAGGAAAACTGTTACGCAGCTGAGAAGGAATGTTTCAAAGAAACCATTTAGGCACACAACTTCCGCAAAATGACAAAACAACACGTTGAATGTTTCCACAGAGGTGGAATGTTTACCTTGGCAAAAGAAATTAACAAAAGAGAGGCGGAAGAAAAAAAGAAAAATAATACGTTTTTGCTAATGAGAGAGATGAATAAATATTGTGGAATCAAAACCATTACAATGTCGGAAGTAAAGTAGCAAGGTGGTCTTTACCGCTCAGCCCTTCTTTTCTGCCTCCCCCCTTCCCCCCGCCCCTGGAACCATCTGGGACCAAGTCTCCGACTGTAAATAGGAGGAAGCCCCTAACCCCACGCCCGACTCTTCCCTCCCCCACAAACAAACACACGTACACATACATACACACACACACACACACACACACACACTGCCCATACGGACATCCCATCAAGATAACAACTATACCCGGCCCTTAATTGCCACTGATCACTCTAAACCTCAATGACAGTACCGTTGTAAACAAGGTTAATATTCACCAGTCAGGAAGCCAGGAGAGATGGGGGCTTAGAAATAAGCACGTGAAGGCTACATTAGGGTCAGGGTTTGGCAAGTTTACCAAACAAGTCATTTAAGATCAAGTTCAGTTTACTAGGCGGGAGAAAAAAAAAATAAAATCTAAGATCAAGTTTAGCTCAGCTCTATGAAAATTGAGTAGTTTTCAGATCAAATCAGTTCCCTTTAAATTTGAGAAATCAGCATTTGTTCTGATTTTCGAGGTAGATATGAACTGAACTGAAATTTAAGTCGAAATTCAAGTTCAGATCAGGTTCAGATCTTAGCTGAACTCTACTCGACACCGCACGGTTTGCACGTAATGACGAGCCACAACTTCGAGAGAAAAAAGAAGGAGCAGGTCCAAATCAAATTGGAGGATTTTTAGGGGAAGGGGCGAGATGAGTACAAGCCGTTCCTCACTATAATTAATTGAGACTTGTTCTTTTGAGTGAACACACATACAGGTACTGAGTGTGTTCGTGTGAGTGAATTTACATACTAAAGAACAATAGTTTGAGTGGGACACGGTAAATTGGAATGAAAGGGTAATTAGTAATGTCATGATACAACTGAACTCGGTAGTAACGAAGTAATTAGTGGTTTCATGATACAGTTGAACTCGGTAATAACGGGGTAATTACTGATGCCATGGTACACTTCAATTCGGAAATAACGGAGTAATTAGTGGTTTCATGATACAGTTGAACTCGGTAATAACGTGGAAATTAGTGATGTCATGATACGACTGAACTCGGTAATTACGGGGTGATTAGTGATGTCATAAAACGGGGTAATTAGTGATGTCTTGATACAGTTGAACTCGGTAAGAACGGGTAAATCGGGACTTTTCAATTTTTCCTGTTATATCCGTGGCCCGCTATTCCCGAATATTGGAGTATAATGACAAGAGAAGAGGCCGAACTGTATTTGCATTTTTTTAAAGTGTAAAACAAGCAGACTGACACGCTAATGTAACAATCAAACAATAACTGCAGTTGTTTTCACCTGATATACGTATCGACTGTCTAATACCACCTATTCATGCGAGCGGAAGTGAAGCTGTTATGCCGTAACAGTGGGATTTTTCCTTCCTCCACTCCCGCTATGAAAGGACCATTTTCACTACAATACAGCGGTGGGTAAAAATGAGGATTGAGACTATGCAGGATGCAGGAAAGTTCATGTTACAAAAGTGGCCGTTATAAATGGGTTGTATTGTATTCATACAAGGTCAGGCAGACACCTCTTTCGCATTGGAACTTTTGAAAGGGTGTTCAGTGTATAGAACTTACAAAAATAAAAGCTACAAAGTGCAAATTTCAAGGGGGAAAAAAGTTACTTGAAAGCAAGAAAACAAAGCGTGAAATGTCAGTGCGTTCAGAAAATCAGACAAACAATCAAACCGCGACGATGACAGCATGTGTGCATTTTCCTGTAGTGCTGCTCACTGCGCATGCACGAACCATGACCATTTCCGCTCTAACAGGGTGTAAAAGTATAGTGAGCACTTTGCAATGAAGGATAGTCTAGCCCTTGGCATGTATTGTTTACTGCGCGCGATGGATTGGCCATAGGCGGCTCTAATAATTCTCCACGAGGGTGCCACCTATCTCCCCCTCCTCTTCTCTTAGAGATTGAAAAGTTACTTCCCACATGTCTCAGAAAGAGACTGATGTGACGGTTTCCATGTGTGTGTGTGTGTGTGTGTGNNNGGGGGGGGGGGGGGAGTGAGGTTGTTCCCACCCTTCCTTTATACTTGCCGCTGAGATTGGCAGGTTTGAACCAAACGATGAGCTTAATAAACCTATTTTAGAGTGAAAACGAGATCTCTGTGTTTTATGGCGTAACAAATATAGAACATTTTGTCTCTGAAATGTCTCTTTAAATCACTGAGTTTCCGTTCAACTGAGATACAACTAGACTATCTGTTTATAATTGGGGTTTGAATTCGTGAAGGTTAAATTCATTTAATGTCTATAGGAATGTAGGCCACGAAGCAAAAACAACATGCAAAAAACAATGCTGGGACAAAATATGTTCAAGCTTCTATCACGAAGACCTACATTTGGCAAACCTTTCCACACAATCCAGTCACTATTCAACACTGTATTTGTTGAAACCCGCTTGGTGTAATGCAATGGAATGGCAGGCAGGCAGGCAGGCAGGCAGACAGGCAGGCAGGTAGGCATGCAGGCAGGCAGGCAGATAGACAGACAGACAGACATACAAAGAGGCAGACAGATAGATGAATTGTGATGAGCCAGTCGAGGCAAGGAGGAAAAAAGCCAAAGAAAAAAATGAGAGCCAGGGAGATAGGTCAAGAGAGAAGACAGGAGAGAGAGAAAGTTGGAAACTGAAGAACAGAAAAGGGAACGATAGAATGGAGATTCTGTAGCCACAAAGCACAGCGATATTAGTGAGAATAGTTTAATGGTAACTGCTCTTGATTGCTAGGTCACTAGAATATGGAAAAGGTTGGAATTAAATCATCCTTAATTTATGATTAAAAGAAATTCTAATTTCTCAACCACCACATCAAAAAAAGGTTCTGCAAAGAGTATGAAACCGAGGATGTCAGTTAAGCGAAATCGGCGACAATTCGTCAAAGAAAAGAGCCCACATCTAGAGACAAAGACTGGTGAAAAGAGAAAAATGTTCGGTCAAGAAATGAACGCCGATGTCACAGTGGGAAGGTGGTGGAGGGATGGGAGGTTGAGTGGATGATCTTCAGAGCAAAAGAGAAGAGAAAAGCAAATATTTCCTGGAACAATGATCTTTGTTTAAATCCCTGGCCTACACGGAAACCAGACTGATAATGTTAACATTTTATCACATCTGTAAATACATTTTACCACGTCAAAAGCCCACACAAACAGGAAGAAGTCAGTGTCCATTTATAGTTTGTTTCATTTAATTGCAGTATTTTTCAGAAAAACAAGACTTTTTAATTTTTTTTTTTAATTTAGAACCCCTTGAACGTTAAAGGATCAGTTCATCTTTTCGAGAGTGGGAGATCTTCAAATTCTGATTTTGTTTTTTTTTTAATCCTGAAACAACCATCTACAAGTAATAATAATAATGTTGTTTAGAAGTCCTCTATTCTAGGCAGGTGTCTCGCTCATTCTACTTCAAACATTGTTAGCCCAGTAGGTCGGATCTTTCCCACCTCCAACCCCTCCCCTCCCCCTTTTTTTTTGTTGTTGTTGTTGTTTAAATGGCTTTTCCAGTTGTCATTTATGCCCACTTTGTACTCTCTTTTCATTCTATAGCAGCCATTACATTCTGTTTGATATTGAATTCTTTATTTCTTGTCCACGTCTTACTCTCGTACTCTCCATACATATCATCGAATTTCTCACTCGCCTCCTTCTCTGTCCCGCCCATCACACTTTTTTTAAAGTTTGAGCTAGTCATAATCTTGCTCCAGTAGTCTTTTTATAGCACTAGATATCTACTTTTAGCCTGCACGCTTTTTCTTACACTTTTAGCGCTGTAAATGCTTTTAAGCCCATTTACCCTGTGTCTCTTCTCACCCATTTCTTTCAATATTGTGTTTAACATGAGAAGGGGTTACATAAATTTGATCCGAAAATTCGTATATTTTATACTGTCTTCATTGTGATCAGAGGATTTTAAGTATTCAAGGGCAGTTTGTAATCTCATAGCTTCGCCGATTTGCACGAAACTTTCAGATTTTTTTAAATCCTTGTATCAGCTGATGTTCTGATTTGCTATTCTTATATGAAGAGAGCATTCCCACCCTACCGCAGTAGTATTCACAAACGGAAAGGCTACAAATTCAGAGTCGTTAAAGATTGAAAATTTCTAGAGATTGTATTTTTTAACAATTTTTGGATTTATAGTGATCTTGCAGCTAAGAATATTTAGTGTTTCAGAAAACGCGTCTTCTACATACAAAAAGAACGTCATTTCCTTATCATCTGGGTATGTGGAAAAGAAGCATTATTATTCGCAGTATAAAACTAAATGCCGGGAAACAGGTGTAAAACATGATGTGTAACTTTCATCCGCTCATTCCATATTTGTGGTATGCTATCAGCAGGCAACATCCTGCATTGCAGGGCCCTCAGGTAGCTTGATGAGAAAGAAAATAAAGATCTTGGGGTCAAAACATTGGACCGAGTAAATGGATGTTTCGAGTAAATGAGGTTGGAGATCGTGATCATACTGTATGATTTTGGTAATCGGTGATGTGTGTATACGAAGAACTTCATTCCTTTCTTAAATGGATACCACAACACTTGATGATGCTTTCCTAGCGGCTTCCATGGATACCATAACACTTGATGTGCTTTCCTAGCGGCTTCCATGGATACCATAACACTTGATGATGCTTTCCTAGCGGCTTCCGTGGATACCATAACACTTGATGATGCTTTCCTAGCGACATCAGCATTCTGGGTACGAAACTCAACAGTATCTTGGTACGAGATTCTGAACATCAGTCAAAAACAAACGCTCTGCATGTTCTCAGCATCCGCATTACCACAACACGTCCTATATCTGTTACGGAATTGCGGAATCCTTTCACTTTTTCTTTCAATTTATCAGCCCATGCTTCCATTGACCTGCCTCTAATCAGTCGAAGTTTAGAGCTCACTAACAAGACAGGAGTGGAGAAATCAATGACCAGATGTCAAGATGGCATGGGAGCATCGGTCTGGACTTGTTTGCGACTTTCTCTGTCCACTTCCGCATTCTCCGGTATCCCCAGTGTGTCTGTTTGTTTTATGGACCTGCTCGCTGGCGGTCTGGAACCATGGCATTTAGTGATTTTACAATAGGACATCATGAGCTCTGATTTCAAGGGTCTAGTCCTGAGAACAAGACCTAGAGATTACTCTCTCAAAAGACACGCACGGAGAGATATCGTAATTCTTTTGTGCCACATTCAGTGCGAGTGCAACGAGACTCCTCATCGTGAGAGCAGTGATTGTAACAGAGTAACAGTCTTCATGTGTGTGTGTGTGGGGGGGGGGGNGTGTGTGGGGATGTATTATTACATATATGTGTGTGTTCGTGGTTGCTTCTGGGTGTGTGTGTGGAAGTATGTGCGTGTGTATGTGTGAAAGCGAGCGAGTGTATGTGTTCGCACAGATATTTGTTTTGTAAGCACACTGTAACAAGGCAAATGTCCCTTTGTGGACAAATAAGGTTATCCTTATCCTTGTCCTTATCCTTATCCTTATCCTTAGAGTATAGTAGGGGAAAGACAGTAGAGACGACGTTTTATGAACCTTGTTGTCATGGGTGCAAGTCGACAGGCAATGATTTGAAGGACATTTTTGAGAGATTCTTAAGATCGCTACTCTTTCAAAGACACGCAACCTCTTTTTCTCTTCCTCGTTCACTAGGAATTTAAACATATATCCAAATCTAGGTCGTATTAGTCCGTAGGAACACAAAAAAATGTTTGAGATCGAAGATTTGATTTCTATGTTGTATTTTTTTTCGAATCTGTGATCGTGGTCCAGCAACGAAGAACTGCGTNCACACAGGAACCACTTCCGGTGCATAAAACTGCGTTCTGGAAAGTGGATGCAGAACTTTTTGGTGTTCATTTTTCATTTGCCCTTTTTTTTTTTCGTTTTTAGCAGTGGGCTTTCAGCAGATAACACTCAGCATTGCAGGGTTCCAGGAAAAAGAAGTCTGTACTTCCGAGTTCCTGAGTGCTTAAACAGGAGGGATGTCACACAATGTAGAAAACGAGAAGTTTAGGCCAAAGAGAGCATGACAAGAAGAGTGTGAGTATTTTGAATGTACATATAAGCGGTGGGAGGTAGTGAACTCTTAGTGTATTCTGGGACGCGGCTTTCCTGTCAATCCGTGGCTTATTGGCTTGATAAGAAATGTGGAAAATCGAAGTTCAGACTCAGCCCTCGACAGAAACTCGTCCAATGACAATATCAGTGTGTATGTGCTAATTCATGTTTGAAACAGTGATGAAGGAGGATAGAGTGAATGAATGAATTAATTAATTAATCAAATAATGACGTGATATGATTAAATGAAAACAGGAAAGAAGTAATGATAGAACAAATTTAAACAAAGATATGACAGCTTAGAAGATATGATTGGTCAGATTTTTTTGTGCTCACATATCGATAAGCGTCCTAAAGTGAGTACAAATTCCATGCAACTCTGGTATGTTTTCGGCTTTATTACTGGACATGGTTGTATGCCCTCTCTACAGTGTCATCGCGTGATTTCTACCCGTAACAGGACAGTATCGATCCTGGAATATTTATGGAAGTGTAAAAAGCAACATTGAACAAAAAATGAAAAAAAAAATAGACCAAACCCTTGTATTAATTGGATACTGTTGTTTTTTTTTTTTTGAAAACCTCCACTGAATTTCGTCGTAAACAAGAGGATGATGTGCAAGAGGGAGAGAGAGACACGGTCTTTCATTCCTGCTGCCTGCAACTGGTGTTATTCATCTGCTGTGATGTGTTTGCGTAGCCTGTGTATGTGTGTGTGGGTGTATGTATATGGGTGTGTGGGTGTATGTATATGGGTGTGTGTGTCAGTGTCTGTGTCTGTGTGTACCTGTGTGTCTTTGCAGCTGTGTGTTCGGGTTTGTGTATGTAAGTGCTAGAGAACAAGCCAATGTGTTTGTACGGACAAATAGAAAAACTATCTTATGTTAGATTATCTTATCTTATCTTATCTTATCTCAGCAGTCATATCCAGAAAAGAAGCATTCACGTATGCCATAATAAAGTGATCTAGACCAGTGCTAGTATTATCAGCATTTTCATTTCTTTCTAAAGTGGGTTGGGGAAGGGGGAGGGGGGTACACGGTTCCAGTTTTCGTTCGGATTTCGACTGCTACATATTCGAACGCTTCGTTAAGTCATGTTATCGATGTCGACCGTCAGTGATATAGAGATACTCAGTATCCATATTGATAGATACATGAAAATATCAGCTGATGCACACCCTCCCCCCCCNAACCAAACTGATGTATCCCTTCTTGCAAGTTAACTGTTATTTGCGTGCCGCCCATAATCAGTGTGGTTTCAGCGATGAATCATTTGCCCGCGTGTCATGACAGTTTTGGCAAAAGTGCACAGGGGGTTTGCATGTCACGATATTATCCTGTCCAAGGGAGATGACCCTGTAATTTCTTCCGGTTTACTTCCGTAAACAAACGCCTTGTTGCTGCTGATGTTGATGTTATTGCAACTGGTGAAGGCGATGGTAATCTCACCCACGTTATTGCTGCAGCTGCTTTTGTTGTTGATAGTGATAAAGATGTTTCAAGTTTCAAATTTCAAGTTTATTTTATCTAGGCATAAGCCGACCACATACAGTGTAATGTTACAGCAATACAAAGGAACAAAGATGATGGTAGTGGTCATCTTATTCTCGCGCCCTTTTACTGTGTCTCTGGGTTGATCAGTTGCTATTGCCGGTAGCCCTGGCAATCCTGTTCACTTGCTTTTCTTTGTATGTTTCTTATTTTATTAGTCAGTTTTGACGAAGTCTTTGTGCACGAAACGTCTACTTTTTTTTCTGTAATAAATTCATTATATATATTTATCTAAATTTTGTGTGGATTCTGGGCGGACCAGATTTAATTTTGATGATGGTGTTGGTCATAATGATGATTTTTAATACATCAGTTCTAGTCATATTTTTCCCTCACCCATCAGTTCTGGTCATTAAAAAAAACTTACCATTCCTTTATCAGATGACATCTACTCAGTATTTGTTTTTTCCTATTATTTCTACAGAAGAATGCGTTTGGCGATCGGTTAGAAATGTGATTTAACATAATATCTAGCTTCAACAATTCTTTCGTTATAAGTATATCAGGCTTAAGTAAGGTTTTCCCTTTTTTTTTCGTTGTCATGCATAAGCCTCGTCTGAACTGGGACCCGCAAAGCGTCTTAAAATAGTTCTGGTTCCATAAAATACAACTTTTTTATGTTTCTCAAAAAAAAAAGCGTGTCCGAGTGCACATTCTATTGATCATACCTTGACAGTTCCTCCCAACTCATTAGTGTGTCCAGATTTAGCGCCAGACATTGCACTTTTCAGTTTTACTTGAATCTGACAAAATTTGATCGGTATGTCAGAGTTGACTGTCGATATGGTGTTCTAGAAATGTGTAGCCCAACCAGATCAAATGAATAATTTGCTGGCCATGCTGAGTCATAGTAGCTTATGTCTTTTTCTCCATTTTATATACTTATTATACAATGACCATGATGATGTTGTTGATTATGATGGTAATGATGATCATTGAGGGCCCCACCACTAGAGCCTCTTACTTCCTGGATTCGGTCCTTAACCCCCTGGTTCNTGAACTCTGATCGTACTCTTTGAAATTAGCACCCTTATAAAGCCTTAGATCTCCTCAGATGTCTTCTTCTTCCTTATCATTATTATTATTAATATTATTCCTGATGAAGGAATTTTTAATTCCGAAAATTTGACTTTTCATTATCGTGTACTTCTTTTTATAATTTAAATTAAATTACATTTCACTACACTGGTGGACGACTTTTTAATTTTTTTTGTGTGAAACAAATGATGATCATGGTGATGATGATAATGATGATGATGCCGATGATGATGATCATTTTGTATTAATCATTTCTTAGTTCCCTAAGGAACGATACTTGTCCGAAATTTCGGAACATTTTATTAATTTTTTTTCAGGTTACACTTTTATAAGAGTGTCTATTTTTTTGAAAATGATGATGATAATGAGAATGATTATGATGATGAAAGTATCAGTGTGGATGTTGACGTAGCAGTACTACGATAAAAAGATATTTCTGTAACGACCAGATGGAAATATGTCCTGCTTTATAGTGTAACATTGCACACAAAGATGTTGTTAAAACTTTGATCGGAACAGGAATAACCACAAACTTTGCACTATATCACCAGGACCTCTTGATCCGTCATCTTAAATAATTGTTTCAGTTGTGTTAGTTTGCAGACTTTGATAGCACTTTAGATGAGAAAATATAATAGGTGAAATCGTGCGATATTTAGGGTCAAAAACTCGACATCACTGCTGAAAAACAACATCATTTTAAGGTCAATGGCCCAAGTCAGTTGTAAAACAAAATCGACCAACAAAGAAATAATAATCAACCAAACACTCATTTGTGTTGTCTGTTTGTCATCAATATTTTCAGAGAAAAATTGATGCTTTTGAAGTTCAGGGGCGTCTTAAGAAAATAACAGAGAGGAGAATCCTGGGTGCTCATTAAGTCTTTGAGAGTCCTGGCTTCCGGTGTGTCATGTTGAGCTGTCTGTCAGGCTCCTACCAGGTCAACGTTCGCACCACCTTAAATGGATCACTATTATTGGTTATGATTGTCACTTGAAAAAAAAATGAATTCTGAAAAATACCATATTTTGTTGGCCATCGCATCCTGTCAGGGCAGACATTCAAAAATATGTGTGTGGGTGCTAGACTGGGTGCCTGAGAGAAAAAAAATAAATTATAATATTTCAAAAGAGATTGAAGAGGTGATGGCGGAGGAAGGTGTTTGCACCCCCCCCCCNCCTCCCTTTCCAAACAGTCTCATTGCGATTTGGGGGAGGTGGGGGGAGAGGGAGGAACTTGCACCTCGTAAACAGTCTCTCCTTGCGTCTGCTCGTTACTACTCTCGGCACTGAGTTCTTGCAACCTGTTTCGCTTTTTGGAAATGGTCTCCACCTATCTACCATAGCTTTAACTCTTTACGCCCCTTCTTCTCACCAAATGATCATTGCTTCCTTATACCTTTGTCCTATTTAGTGACAGAATAGCGATGGTTATCTCTTAGACTGTGGAATAGTCATTAAGGAAGAGGCTGGGAAATGATATGACCAAAGGAAAGAAAAAAACACACATAAATAGGCTAACAAGATGTTTTCCATCATACACGAAAAGAAAAGCGATTTATATTAAAAGGTAACACGGCGTTAAATGACAGGCGCTGGTTATATATATTATTATACGTAACCAGTAAATAATTTCTGCGAGGTCGATAGATAAATACGGGTTATTTGGTAAGTTCCCTAAAAGATGAATGAATGAATGAACCACCGAGTGGGCGAAATAAAAGATAGGGCTGGTAGATAAGGCTAATAACATGTTTATTTGCTTGAATACGTACAGAGGGCCTTACCTATATATTTACTTTAGAAATGGCAACACCAAACAGTACAGTGTATTTTAGCGCAAGGTTGATAATTATGTCTGAATATGGGTTATTTCGAACGTTTCTCAAGTAATCAATGAATGGACAAACGACCGAGCGGTCATGCAACGGACAAAGTTAACAAGTTGTTTTGTTCCCAAAACGTCATGACAAGTGCTGTAAAGTGAAATGTCACAAAACCTCACAATGTAGTATAGAATATCTACAAGGTCAGTGTTGTATGAATGTGGGTTACCTAATAAGCCCCGACCAGTGAAGCCCCCCGCTGTAAAAGGGTAGTTATCGTAATAAATTATTATTATTATTATTATTAATATTATTACGATTCAACGAAAGAATGAATGGCTGGGTGGGTAGATGAGGCTAATGAGAATGTTTTTGCTGCGTAGACAAGACAAGTTTCAGGTTAAAGCGTAGAACAACCTTTCAGTGGCGTTTAATGTTTTTCTACAAAGTCCACTTCTCCACGCCCGTCTCATGAAGGGGCGTAATCGACATTTGGTTGTTTTGTCGTTTACACCCTTTGGTGAGATGGACGATGTTTTAGCATCCGTCCGAGAAGCGGTAATCACATGCAGGTATAGGCCGGAGATATTTAAAACACACACACACACACACACACACACACACACACACACACACACACACACACAAACACACACACTTGGATTAAGAGTGGGAAAGAGGACCACAATAAGCTGTCCTGTTTCATCACGACTTGCAAATCATTCATTTCGTCTGGTTGGGCCTCACGTTTCTAGAATATGTCGACAAAAGGCTCTGACATACCCATCAAATTCTGTCAGGTTCGAATAAAACCGAAAAGTGCAATGTCTCGCGCTAAATTTGGATACACTAATGAGTTGGAGTGAATATGAAAGTGTGGTCAATAGAATATGCACTCGGACACGCTTTTTAACAACAAGATTAACAACCAAAAAAAACGTATATTTTGTGTAACCAGTGGCCGTATGTATAATCCTTCCGTTCACTAACGTATTGCGCTAACAGCAGTGAACATTACTAATGTTTTTGGCGTTTCCCGTGGTTACCGCATTGCGTTAACTAACGCAAGGATTATGCACACGGCCACAGAACTGTTTCGAGACGCTTTCCCTGTCCTGATGTCTTATCCGGTTTAGATTAGTCTTATGCATATAATAATATCTAATAACTAAGATGCACACACTGTAATGTGTTAGATAGATTAAGTGGCTAGCTGACTGGATATTTCAGAACTTGCGCATTAACGATGGGATCTCTTATCATCGTAAGAAGTCTTTATGTTGAACGGTAATAAGGGTGCATATAGCACCGATGTACTAATGTTATTCTTACGATGGTAAGAGATCCAATCGCTACTGCGCAAGCTCTCATATAAGTATATAATAACTACAAAGCGAACTCTATGTCCGGCAGATTAGCGGACTAACTGGCTAGCAAATTTGTTAGTTTATCCGGGTCAAAAGAAGACCTGAGGGGATATACCACTGGCTACGCGCAAAGCATTGGGGTCTTAACTGAGAATTGAGGTTTTCAGAAGCACCTTTTCACCCTATTGCCCTCTGTTCAAGAAATGCGCTGCCTTTCATGAGTTGCAGTGTGATATGGCGGAGCGTTCCAATTTTTTGTCGCAACTTTTCAGTGCTCGGCGATAACTGGAGTCTACTGTAACTATGAAACAAGGAATGTTGGGAGGAAAAGAGTGCACTGACAAATTACAAAGTAAAATCTTATCAGCTGTACCAAGGAAAGCAGAGTCCAGAAACGAAATCTAAAATGGCGCTGATGAGGGACTTTGACAAAAAGGGGGCGTAAGTCTTGTCATTTAGAACGGGGAAAGTGCAACGTCGTTGAGGGGGGGCTGATCACAGGAGACAGCCATGACTACTGATGACAGGAAGTGATCAGGGGCGTAACTGCTGCCCTCGCGGCCTGGCAGTGTGGCAGGGGCGACGAGCGGTAGAGCAGGAAGGGGTATGAGTCCGTAATGTTGAAGTTCGGTTCAAGATTACTGCCTTTAGCCTATTTTAATTCTTCCATGCATCATGATACTTTTTTCCCAAGATATTTCCAGAACGTGAAATTCCTGAACCTTTATATTTTAATAATTGTTTTTGTTTCACGTGAGCAAACATACATAAACAATTCTGATGTAACTCTGTTAACAAAGGGTATCCAATATAATTTATTGCTTTATACAGCTTATTGTCTCACCCACTTTAAATCTGGTAATGAGCGCTCTTAAATTAAAAAAAAGGGCCATGTTCCCGGAATTTGATTTTCTTGGTCCCTATTGTTTACAGGGAGGGAAAAAATAACGGGGCGGGNGGGGGGGGGGGTGTGAGTCTTTACTGCAACATGAGAGATGGGGATTCTTCTACAGAGTTAAGAATCTTGAGGGATGGGGCAAACAGGTTTGGTTTGTGGGCCAAAAAAAATGCGCAAAAATGCCAGAAAAGAGAACATCATGCGAAACTCCGAAGGGGAATGGGGTCAGCGCCTCGATATCTACAGGCCTGAGAATGGTGGTTGATGATGGGGGTTGAGGGTGGAAGTGGGTGTAGAGGAGGTATGGGACAGGGGAGGTCTACAACTTCTATCATTCTAACGTCTTCTGACAAAAGAGCTTATGTTGGTTTTCCCATCAAACTCATCCACTGCACATTCGTGATCTGCATGTCAAAACTTTTCTCCCAACAAACTATCTCTGCACACAGCGGATACCCTTGACAAAGTTACAGAATTTAGACAAGAACTTTGTCGAAGCCAAGCGCTATTTTTAAACAGAACCACTCAATTTTCTCGAAACTAATTTCATCAAAGATAAGCTCTTCCGTCAGATGACGTTGGTATTGTGAGAAGAAGGATTTGAAACAAAACTACGGTCATAATAATGTTTAGGAAAACAGGACTTCTTGCGCAACTCCAAAGGGGAAGGTGGGTGGGGTCCGACTGGAGATGATGGCCACCTCGCCTCTAGTAGATGGTGCTAGTATTGTACGAGGAAAGGGAGGGCTTGAAACAAAACTTCAGCCATAATAATGTTCAGGAAAACAGGACATCTCGCTAAGCTCTGACGGGAAGGTGGGTGGGGTCTGACTGGACAAGATGGCCACTTCTGTGGTCGTGATACATATCATTCCGGAGTTAAAAGCCTGTCACCGGTAACTGGGTAATGCCAGCTGACTGAGAAGCATTGATTATTGGGCCAAGAGCTTGCAGATGTCAGGACCAAGACTTGATACGGAAGGAAGGAGACAGAGGAAAGAATGATCTAGGGGGGGTGGAAAGTGAAGTCCCAGAGAGAAAGAAAGACATGGGAGATGTGGTTCCAAAGGGGCTTGACCTGGCTTTGTTGTCTCTTTTGTTATTTTCGGAGTTGACGAAGGATTGGGCTGTTATTTGTTGGGACGTATTTGAAGTGAAGACGGATAGAAGTGAAGATGTGTGGGTTTGTTTTGTCTTTTTGCAGAATTCAGTGGGAGGGACGAAAACAATGATAATTTTAAAAAGACAGAGATGTGGTGAAGTGCGCGTGTACCTTGAAAGCCATGGACACAATAAATTTTAAAGGTTGTGAGACGAAAACAAGCACCTTATGATGCCGGAAAAAAGTTACGAGAATGGGCTCAGGCGTTGTTTGTTCTTTTTTAGCACTGGTGACTGTGACATTTCAATGGCAACAGTTTTCAATTTCTTGTTATGAGTCCACCAGTTCTCTCTTCTGCGGCCTCTGACATGACCTTTCG
>JAWQUT010000144.1:501022-515903 GCA_033807755.1 Ellobium chinense | reverse complement strand
CTCCCTATACAGTCCCAACTCACCCCCTAAAAATAACACATTCGAGCTGTTTGTCACAGCAGTTAACAATTTTAGAGAAATGTCCTATCAAATCATAAAGATCATAAAGACGTGGATGGGATGGGATGGGATGGAATGGGATGGGATGGGATGGAATGGATGGATGGGATGGAATGGATGTATGAATGGATGGATGAATGGAATGGATGTATGAATGGATGGATGGATGGGATGGGATGGGATGGATGGGATGGAATGGATGGATGGGATGGATGGATGGATGGATGGATGGATGGATGGATGGATGGATGGATAGATGGATGGGTGGACAGATGGAGGACATAGGGACAGACTAACTGAACATTGAAACATTCAAATATTGACCCAGCCGACATCAAGAAAATGTACATTATACTGAGGTTACCAAGGTTTAGTTGACTACGTCAGACAGATTCCTTACTCTTTACATTTTGCTCACATTTCTGAAACCGCTGCACGTCACCCTATTTTGTGGTGTTGACGGAAGTGGTACTGTTTGGCCAAATAATTGTAAGGCATCAGTTTCCACGAGTGTTTTGTTGTGCATACAAACAAACTGTGGCAAAAAAAACAGGAAATCAAACAGTGCTGGGAAGAATATCATTTTCATCTTCTTCTTCCTCCTCCTCCTCCTCATCATCGTCATCATCATCATCCTCATCCACATCATTATTTAAAAAGCACGCACTTGCCAACAGTGTAGTAACGCAACAATCCAAAATGAAACGAAGAAATTAGTTTAATCCTCATCATCATTTTCAAAATAGATACTCTCAGACTGTGTAGCTTCGAAAGATTCGGAAACAAAGTTCCAAATTTTCGGACAAATGTCAGGAAATGATTAGGCGAACATTATCATGACTATCATCATCATCATCATCGTCTTCATCATCATCATCACTATCATCATCATCTTTATCCCTATCATCATCACTATCATCATCATCATCATCACTATCATCATCATCACAGTCGTCATAACCATCGCAGTAAATATGACATCAACAGATCAGTAAAAATCGTTGAGGTTTTCCTTCTCATCGTTGAAATATAAAGTAGATCATGGTGTGCTCGGGTTCCAGTGGGCTAGTGCATAATATCGAGCTTGGGATGTATTCGAGTTCTCAAACTCTTCTCCACGTCACGTGATTCTAGTGCTGACGTCATTAAATTGCCGTGAGATCACTTAACATCTACGCAGGAACACTGCTTTAAATAGGAAATAAGACGTAGGGCTATTTCGAATACGACACGTACTTCCGGAACGTGTGGGTCTAAACGCTGTTTTTACTAATGGTGCGGAAGTACATACCGTATTCGAGGTACTTTCATCCGTCAGAAGAGGACATTAACAGGGGAAAGTGAAACAGAATGGTCTGTTCCTCTCAAAAGTAACTCTTCGGACACATGGACAAAATTACGATATAGAAAAAATGTAACTACTCAGTGACTTTTGTATAAACATTCAGTGTCCTGTCGTATGATAAATAAGCCAAGTCGACTGTGGTGAGATACCAGAATTCTGGAATGGGATTGGTTTGCCTTTATTATACTGTAGTCATAGTTATCAATATTATATCATCATAATATCATCAGCTGTCATCAGATATTTCTTAGGTCCCTGAGGAAGGACACTAAGGCTTGTCCGAAAATTTGAAACATTTTATTACAATTTTTTTTCAAGGTACATTTTGAGAGTTTATCATTTTTTTTAAAATTTACATCAGTTGTCAATATCATGATGCTTATTCCTAACCTGATCTTGCTCGAACAATAGGTATCTTAATTACATAAGTAATTAAATTAATTGATAATCATAATTACGATTTACCAGACATAATAACACCTTGCAAACAATATATTCGGATTTTTGTCCTTTAATCGGCACAGAACAGCGAGATTTTAGGTCTAGACCAAAGCATGACGCTGGAAAACAATGGAGTACAAATGAAGCCTTTGTTTTTTTCGATCTGGTCTCTTTCATTGATATTGAACGTAGTGTGAAATGATACATTATAACGCAGGGAGTCTAGAATGAAGCAAAAACACTGCAGACACCTCAATGAAAAAGATATGGAAAAAAAGCCAAATAATGTAGGGCATGTCAACACGATGTTTTCGGATGAACATGATTTGTTTCCTGGGCTTGCGTTGATGAGATGAAATTTGATGTTCTTGTGCGTTGCGCTGCAGCTGCTGGTGACACTGTAATGTATTTGATGATATTGCCGTTGTTGATGGTGGTGCCGCTTTTGATAATGCGATAAAATGTGTTGTTGTTGTTGTTGTTGTTGTTGTTGTTGTTGTTGTTGTTGTTGTTGCTGTTGGTGGTTGTGGTGGAGCTCTTGATAATGCGGTAAAATGTCATTTTTGTTAATCGTGCTGATGCTGTTGACACTGCATTAAAATGTTATGCTGTTGGCAGTGGTAGTGATGATGATGATGGTGGTGAAGCTGCTAATGATCTTGATCTCATAGGAAGATGAAGAGGACGAGGAGGAGAGTCAAAAGCAAAGCGTAGGTGTGGCAATTTCTTTTTTTATTGGGGTGGATGCTGTGGCCGATTATACGCTTTGATATTCCTGCAGACTTAAAGGTGCAGTTGCCGTTGTTAATTCTGTTGTTGTTGTTCATGATACCGTCGCTGCATCTAGTTTTATGACTGTTTGCCCCTGCTGTTGCATCTGCTGTCGTTGTCTTGGCTATTACAATTATAACCACGCCTGAAGTATTCTAATTGTTTTCACTGTAAGCAGAGATAAAAACCGAAAACGATAGCAATGGCGCGGAATGAAGTACCATTGTCGTCATTTTCCCTCATTTCCTCTGCTTCATTTTTCTCCCCAAACTCGTTAAAGTATTTCTCTTGCTTTCGTCCTTTTTTTTTCCTTCGTTTATTTGATCTCCTCCAGGTCTTCTTATCTTTCTCTCCCTGCTCGTCTGCCGCTGTTTTTTTTTCTTTTCCCTTCTTCTTCTCCTCTTTGTCTTCATTGTCTCCTCCTCAGATTTGACCTTCTCTTTGTTCTCTTTAGCCCCCTTTTTATTCCTCCTTTTCGATTTTCTCTTTCTTTTCTTATCCTTTTATTCATGATGTCCTCTCTTTTCATCCCATTTTCTTCCACGTTTTTATTTTCCCCTTGTCATCCAGTGGCCCAGTGCTTTTAACCCCCAAAAGAGTAGAACACGATTATCCCTAAAAATATCTTTTAACTGATGGACGATGGAGTTCTCTCCCTTGTCGCCTATCCTTATTGTCAACAGTCTTGATAAGCGTAATCCTAGCGCCAATATCTTTAAACACTGAAACAGAGAGGACGCAAACAGATTATCAGATACATCACAGCAACATGTTTGTCTTCTCAAGATAGCTTAGACCCCCCCCNCCCCCCCCCGCCTCACCCCACGCTGGCCCTCGTCCTTTTTAGCTATGGATTCGGAAGGGATGGTAAGTTTGAGAGGGTTAAAGGATCTTCCGTCGCTATCAATATATGGAACAAGCATAAGGTTTTCACGACCTATGAATCTGCTCTTTAACCCTTTCGCAACGTCGTGTTTTTCAAGAAGCAATGACACCAAATTATCATGAGCTCGTTACTTCGCCCCGCTAGAAGATTATAGTAACTAAATTTTATATCAAAAGTATCTTTGACGCCTGATAGGAGGGATGGCCAAGGGTACATCCAGCGAAAAGATGGATGCTCTATTCCACACAGAAATATTGCATTTTGAAATTTTACTGGAAGTCTACAGCTGGTAAAAGGGAACAGTGAAACATATAAAGTTGCTACACTCGGTAACTTGGCTGGTATTTTCGAGTTACGCCAGTTTTCATATCGGGGCGATAAAATTATTTTTATTTAGCTTGTGCGAAGGAATAGTTCTTTATATAATAAATAAGACTTATGAGTACGCTTGATAAAACACGGGAACGCTGTTTCCGTGACGTATCGATACGTCTGTGAAAACATGATAAAGACCTACAAACGTACAGAAGAGGTTAAAGACGGTTTTACCATTGAATCTTTCTTGGACTTGTCTTTGACATCGTCCACACAATCATTTACCGAGATTTCCTCACTTTTAGACCCCCATGAATTTATTCTCTTCTTCCTCCTCCTCCCTCGCCTTTCTTTTCTTTTTCTATTTAAATTTTCTGAAAGCTTCCTTTTGCGACCTTAAACCTATTTCCTCTCACGATTCACGACATCTTCCGTTCGGCTAACCTGAGGAGAAAATAGGACTGGACGAGACTTTCCTGAAGGCCTAAAGACTGACTTTGTCTACTGTCTGGTTCTGTTTGGGAACTAAGCTGGCCTACTACGCCTCTTTCTGCTTCTCGCCATTCTTTCTAGACAGGGCCGTAAACACAGTGCAATTGGGGAGGTGGGCTAAGATCAAGAATCCCCGATGACAAGAAGGATAAACAAACTTAAAATCGATGAAGTAGAAATTTTACAACTCATTTGCACACAGGAAACTATCCCTCCGGTCAGTCAGGAAAGGTCCATGCCGACTTTCGTGGTTCGACCCCTGCCCCTAACCTGCAGCATAGGCTTTTGAGAGAGCCCCATGTTGTTGCCCTTAAATCATGCATAAGGTTAAGCCTTAACCTAAAGTATCTTACATTGCCTAACAGTGGCACTGCATACATCTGGCTGATCAATTTTCTTCATGGGCAGTATCCTAGAACCCACCAGTTTAGGTTTGAACTTAAGGGCAGAATTAGAACAGGGAAAGCCCATATGAGAAAGGCCTTGGACAACGATAATATCTAAGGTACAGTCCAAAAGTAATGTAATTTTTTCTTCCTTAGCCCGACCTCTCACTTGCCCCTAACCCTAAACCAAGCCTAGACGGAGTGTACAGAAATGTGGTTTGAGAAATTTGCGGGGGTTTCCGGGTTCCACTCCATTCGCTTTATTGCCGTGCGCAAAAGCGCAAACATTTGTTCTTCGGATGATTAACTGATAAGATGTCAAATTTTGGTGATTTCGCTCTGCTCACCGTTTTGTTAGATGACTCAGTGGATTTAGGTAGACAGGGCTATTTGGCAAGCCATATCCCTTCCTTACCAATGGAAGTATCAGTCTCTAGGCAAGCCAAGGTAGCTGCGACTGATGCAGAAGAGACAGAAAACAATGCGCTGATTTGCGAATGGTGTTTGCCTGTACCATATCTTTACCTCATTCATTCGCATACAGATCAGCACTGATTTTTGTCACATCCTCCTCGGAGATACGGCTGTTGATAAGATGCTCCATCAAGAAATTTGAAGCCTAAAGTGGTTGCCGCAATGTTGTATAGCTTTTTCTTCCGATTTTGTTCAATAAACCACACATTTTTTTAAGAACCTCAAGTAGGTGTGCACCTTTCCTCACTGTGACTGAGGCGCACCAACCAAAAGCGTGCCCTTTGCTAAGGACTGCCCCCAGAATACAAAGAAGAGGTGGGGCTTCCCATTTGGTCAAATTGCAAGAACCAAACAAACGTGGCACAAGAATACTTTTAAATGCGGCACTTTTACTGGCACTTTTATTTTTTTTCTAGACAGCCTCAACCTAGTTCCTTCCATCATAAAGTGGCGAAGACCGCGTGACTCTGACGCGCATGCAACGACCCTCATCTCCGGCAACTCACATATCCTTGATAAGGATGTTACGACCCTGCTTCAAATATCTTTCCTCTTCCAACCTTTTCTGCCGAACTTTCCGTCCAGACGGACGGCCCCTCCTGTCCTCAATCTGTAGTGTATTTAGGCTGCTTGAGAATTCCGCACGCGAGTCCTCAGAGAGGATGTCGTGGCTCACTCAAGCGCGCAACGGTCCAGGAATGCTTTGCACGTTTGATGTCATCCCGTCGTGGTGTCTGGGGCTGCTCTCAGCACGACAGTGGACAATAGGAGCAATTACCTTCTAAGGATGGGCCATGTCTCCGACCTAAACACACACACAAAAAGAAAACGAATGAAATTTGGCATCGATATTTTTTAAAGTGAGGTATCGATATAGCGATATCGTCGCCCATTCCACGAAGGGCTGTATGTGACGTATTGCATGTTTTGAGCTGAGACTTCTCTCTGAAACCCCAAAATGAGATATGAGTTTTCACGAAGTGGCGTATCGATAACTCTGATAGTTTCGGAATTATCAAACGTTTTTTGATTGGGCGTATGTAAATAATTCTAAATCTCATTGAAAACGTTCTCCTGAAAAATTGGCAAATATCGCATGCGCCCCTTCGTGGTATGGGCGACGATGTAGTAAACAGAAGATAAAATAATGACGATCAGCTGACCATGGCCAGCCGAATGTCCTTGAAATATTGATGTGGGTGACACTGTCCTTCAGAAAATCTGTCCAACGTAACTCGATGTTTTCTCTAAACGATAATGATGTCTGTTAAAACACCGACGTATCGATACCTAGTCACTGATATGCCCAACGCCGTTACTATGGTGGGGGGTTCTTCGCATGACGTGTTGAACAAATAGCTTCTGCACAAACGAACAGTTTAAATAGAGGGAAAAAAACCAACGGTGCCGTCCTACTCATTTGCATAACAAACACCAGTGCTGCTGGTATAGGTACACAACAAAAACCCAAACATTTAAAAATATAAAGAGAGCTTCTACATGAGAATTTCCCTCTCTCTCTTTTACTCCATTGTCACGAAAAGTCTCGGGCGTACTGGTCCGTGGAACATAGAGAATAAATTTGGGATTGAAGATCTTTTAGGATTTTTTTTTTGGATATATAGTGGTCTGCTGTAGGACTAATAAGAATAGACTAGTACATTAGCGTTCCAGAGAGTTTCCTTCTACACACAAACAGGAAGCCATTGCTTAATCAAGTGAATGTCGGTGCGCAAAACTAAATGTTAGAAAGATGGTGCAAAACCTCACACTTTGGATTTGCAGTGTGCTTTTGGCAGAAAATATCCTACATTGCAGAGTTTCCAGGCAAGTTTTTTTCCGTGATAAAAAGACCCGGCAATACCACCCTCAGCACTTACATGGAGACAGTAATGGAAGTTTGGACACTTCGCTGATGAGAAAATGTTAAAGTCTTTACTACTTTTTACATGTCTTTGCAGAAGAGACATCCTTAGCCTTAAGATAAGACTTGAATACAGAAAGAAACAAATACAATACTGGGATACGTGGTTTGCACCCGAGCATAATCCACGAGGGTAAGTAGGCGGAGCTTAGAAGTTAGTTAAGAAATTTTAATTGTTTATTTTTTTGTTTAGTTACATCGGGACACCGTTGGCACGCAAAGTTAGACGTCATTGTGCATACAGCCCTTGGACTAGGCAGTTTGACATCATCCACCCAAGCTGCTCTGTCCTGGTCTTTGACCCTTAAAAGACATCTGGGGTTCCCCACGAACTGTTTGATTACATAACACAACTCCTCTCTTTGGACACATTAATATTAGATATACAGTAAGCAAGAAGGTGGGGTGAGATAGCGATCCTAAGTTTGGTTTGGTCTCTGACCTCAAGAGGGCAACAGAACTTTCCGGGGGGACACCTTGATCTGGAGTGCAATCAGGACAGAGTGAGTAGTGAGGGTTCCTTGATGTGATCACACGCGGGGGACGGACGCCCTGTCAGCGTGAGCAACCAATTCATTAATAACTCATGGAGAGCTGGACACTTCTTAGTCCTTTTAAGTCTGCTTTCATGCTTTCTCGGTTTCTTGCGCTCCCTCTCTCTCTCTCTCTCTCTCTCTCTCTCTCTCTTTCTCTTTCTCTCTCTCTCTCTCTACCTTCTCTCTCTATCTCTCTCTCTCTCTCTCTCTCTCTCTCTCTCTCTCTCTCTCTCTCTTCTCTTCTCTTTCTCACTCGCTCCTTGTTTCTATTTCTCTTTCTCTATGAGGTACACATGTTTGCCTGCCTGCCTGCCTGATTGCCTGACTGCCAGCTTATCTATCTTTCTATTTTCTGAGGTGTTTGGGTGGCCCGAGGGTAGGAGAATGGATTCAAAGACACAATGAGAAAAAAAAATGCTCTCTAAAATATTGCCAGTGTTTAGTAATTGAATTACGCGCTGAAATGCGCTCTGATTTTGTTTCTTCTTCCTTATCTCCCCTTTAGTTGTCATGGTCTCATCTTTACCAAGTACAAAGACATGTTTTTACCTTGACCCAGTAGCCTACATGCCGAAATATTACCCAAAAAATCTCAAAAATGTCTGAAAAGCTGTTACGCTTTAATCAGGGTGAGAGCGAACGTAATAAATGAGAATGGCTATCAACCCTGCCAAAAAACACACACACACACACACAAAAAAAATGCTCAACACTGACAAGATAGATTAAACTCTGAACTGTTTGAATTTAGGTCAACGACCCCTGATGCTTGCAAAAAGAAGCGTCCCTGTTTCGAGACAACCCTACCGCCTCCCCCTCCCCCAACCCAAAACATACACATATGCCATGTCACTCATTCTTTAAAAAAAAAAAACTCATTCTTTGTGTGTAGTAGCATATAGATGCTCAACCTTGAAGTCACGACGACCGTGCTAAATGGATTAGATTTCTGGATTACGATCCACAGACTCTGGAGAGAGGTTTGCAAATACGGCTGAAAGCAGGTAATTTAATCTTCATGACAAATGGAATGGGAAGATTTCCGTCCGATTACCTGGCTTTAGGGAGTGAAATCTTTTGTCAGAAAAGCTAATGATCTGCGTCTGTTAATGGTAGCGGCTTTATGATAATACGCTGCCCTTGGAGTTGAGAAAGTCTTAGAATGATAAGGCCTGATAAGGTAATAATAGTGTGAAGATATGTGAGCGGTCATAAGCCTGGATACGAGATTTATAACTCTCAAAGTAATAATAAGTATTATTATTATGATTATTATTCCATGATTATTATTCCTGAAGACTGTGTTTCTTGCTGTATACCATTGTAAAGGGAGAGTAGGTACCAATTCATAAATAAACCTGGAAGTTAGAGATACCTATATCAGCTAACGTAAGCGAATACTCAAAACTTAAGGCCAATGAGATTCCTCGATAAGTTCTGACCTGAGTTTGACTTTCTAAGAAATTATGTTTCAAATAACCCGGAAATAAGACTTCTATTCTGGTTTTTGGTTTAGAGCGCATTACACGATTACATGTCTTAATGTTAAGCATTCTGAACTTGCGAGTCTGACAGAAGCTATGTTCTAATTTCCTGCTTTATTCAAACGCATTATCCTAGCAGAAAAGATGTCTGGGTCGAAATGAAACATCTCCATCCATGACAAAGGAAAGCTTGGGAATGGATGGGTGGGAAGTCACCTCTTGTCTTTATCTCTAGATGTTTACTTAATCTGTACCCCTCCTTATCTCCTTTCGAAATCCCGCGGTGTCCGCTCTGCGGCACCTGAATAGAACTGTCCAACTATATCCAACGCTGCCACTCCAAAAGTTTCCTACGACCCATCGGTGTGCTGTCCAGCGGACCAGAATTTTTGCAGGAAATTCCTCGTGATCACCGCAAAGTGATGAGTCGTCCAACTTTCAAATGTGGAGTTATTGGCATTATTGTGATGAGCCTTTTGTACCAAAGTTTTCTATGTATCCTACCATCAAAGCGAAATAGCAATCGTTTTACAATTTATCCGATAGATTTAATGAATTTATTAATGATGACCACAATTTTGGAAAAGAAAACTGAAACAAAAAATATCACTAAGGCTTAGAACGTAAGGGTCACAAGTGTTTTGCTAGAACAACAGTGCTCAATGTTTATGGTTTTAATGCTCGACTTCGCCGTGACATAGACTAATCCTTTCCTCAGCCCATTTTCCTTGTTTAAACACTGACAAACACTCGCTCACTTTCGGCGAAATCGAGTTGCACCCCCAAAACTTGACCCTTACGGACGAGAAGCTGAGAATCCCTGCACAAGTGCAAAAGTTCAGTGACATTGTTCTGGAGGTAAAAAGACCTTTCTGCTCTAACTCGAATAAAAAATAATCATCAAATTAGGCTTATCGAGAAACGTCAGCTTAGAGACGCCTGGAGAGGTCTTCATGTTTCTCTTTATTGGGAAGACACTTATGACAAGACCACTCGAGCTCTCGTCATAGCTTAAAAGGCGATTTGGTTTATGATCTTTTTTTTCTGTTTTGAACATGGTTGTCATATTGGCTGCTGTGGTATGATATTGTTATTCCTCTTTTTGCTGTTGTTGTTGTTGTTGTTATCACTGTTGTTGTTGCTGTTGTTATTTGTTGCTGTCATTAATCATGTGCCCCCATTTCGGAGTCTTTCAACCACTCATTCCTTCTTTGTCTCCTTACCTTTCGTCTTTTTTTTTTCTTTCTATCCCCATCTGTTTCTTTCATTCTTGACTCATTTCACGTCTTTCCTTCCTCTTCATCTTTTGCCTACTACCTTTGAGTCCCATTCCTCTTTCCTACCCCCCATAACGACTACTACTATTACTACTACCACACCGAATGCTATTATACTGCTGCTACAAATACTATTACCACTGCTACTATCCAGGGCCGTCTTAAGTATTTCGGGGGCCCTGGGCACTCAGGCCCCACGGGGCCCCTTACCTTCTTGATACATAGTAAAAGGTTAAGTCTATAGGCCTACCATGTGTCTGAAAAAATTCACATTCTTTTATCACATAACATCAGTGACATAAACATAAATTACATTGTTAATCACCTGTTCATGGGTTGGCATTATCTTCTCTGTGTAAGACAGTGAGAAAGGAGAAAATGAGGAGATGTGATGTCGATCTGTCTAGTCTAGTCACCAGGATCAATGATCTGATAACTGTCTGAGCTCTTCTTCTTCGGCATGATGGCATGGCAATGTATTTTGACAGTCTTTCTAAGTTTTTCAGCTTGTCAGGGCTAGCTTCAAGTTCTTCACTACTCGATTTTCTGTTAAATATTACACTCTAGGGCAACACTTTCACTTTTCGAGACTTCCTTGCAGAAAATTCATTGATCACTGGATCAAAGTCAACTCTTTTTAAAACCTCTTGTTCAATGCACATCAGTGCTAAGGAGTTGAGGCGCTCTTGCCCCATTGTGCTCCTCATTTGGCTTTTTATCAGCTTCAGTCTTGAAAACGATCTCTCCCCTCCACAATTAGTCACCAAATTGCATCGTCACACTGAATACCGTACTGTTTAATTTCTTGTCGGTGAGCAAGGCAATGTCTAATCTATTTTTTTGCGAATAAGTCTCTAGCGTCGTATTTTTTTTTAATTTTTCTATCTATTTTAATGTTTTTCCACCCCCGGGGCCCCAACATTAAACATGGTTCAATTCATACCCTCTTGCTATATTGCAACACTATTGCACGTACAAGCCTATAACCGCTACTACTGCATCACTGCCAATGTCTAACTCATATCAATGAGGTCCCGAATAACGTCTTTGAAATGAAAGGCTAAAAGAAAAACTACATGGCAATTGGAGTTTCTCTCTCTCTCTCTCTCTCTCTCTCTCTCTCTCTCTCTCTCTCTCTCTCTCTTCCTCAACATAATGTTCTAATGCAAATTTTTCCCTCTCTCTTTCTCTCTCTCTCTCTCTAGGGGGCCTCTCAAGGCCCGGGGGCTCATAGTGCCCGGGGCCCCCCCAGAGCCCGGGGCCCTGGGCTACTGCCCATAGTGCCCTGCGGGTAAGACGGCCCTGCTACTATCACTGTCTTGTTATTGGTGCTGCTGCTCCTTCTACTACTACTACTACAACTACAATACTATTACTACTACTATAACTATTGCCACTACTACTACTGTTACTAGAGTGATCAGGCCTGCTGGGGTAATGATAGTGTGAAGTCGCGTGAGCGGGCATTAGCCTGGATATGAGACTTATAAACCGCATTATTATTATTATTACTATTAGTATTAGTATTGAATAGTATAATCACACATGCTGTTGTTGTCACATCTGTTGCTACAACTGTCATTTAATATACTAGTAACATCACTTCGAGCTTCTACTATAGAGAAGTTCTGTTGTAATATATGATCACCACAACAGATACTTCTGATCGGCTAACGTCACCACCTTCGATCACCACCATCACCATCACAATCACCATCACATCTACAACCATTCCACCAACAACAACTGGTTCCATCCACATCAATCTACACCCACAGTCGAACCACCATCAAAGAACCAGGCACCATCGATCGACTAAAGCCAACATTATTGCGGCCCTTTACTAATCATCCTCACTCCATTACCCCAAACAATGAAATCTTATAGTTACACCCACATCCACACCCACAACCAAACTCCTTTCGTCTTATATCAAACCACTATTCACCACAGCACCATCCAACCCACCCCCTCTCCCCGGACCTCTTACTCCCNCGCCCATACACACATACATAAACACATATCTACTCACTCACATACATACACACATACATAAAAACATATATACACACATACTTACACACATACATAAACACATATATACACACATACGTATACAATATATAAAAAAAATACAAACCTGAAGAATGACATGCCAGACAGTAATATATCATGACAAGATTACACCCTGGGAGGTCAGGAACCTATCGAGAGGGTCAGGCCAGGCCACCAGGGGCGTTAACACGAAGGTCCTAGGGATGGGGTGGGAGCGATGGTGGGAGCGCTGTCGTCTTCCATTGCCTTACTGAGTATGAGACGTGTTCTATGACAGATTAGTGAGAACTTGCGCATTAACGATGGGATCTGTTATCGTCGTGAGATTTCAGATTCAGATTTCACAAGTTTATCGCCATTGTAACGATGTTATAAAATATGGACCTAATAGCTACCATTGGACTGCACCTAAGCAGACAATTGGACAAATATCAGAAAAAGAAAAACACCAAAAAAAAAACCAATAAACAAACAATTAGATCTATTCTAGACAGACAGACAGACATATTTTGATAGATATAAAAAGTTGAAAGCTACTGAGGGTGCATTCATCATCGATGCATCAGTGTAATATATTTTGTACGGTAGTAAGAGATCTCATCATTAAATACGTAAATGTCAGTGTCTGAATACTCTGAAATCATGTCCTCATCCGCTTTCATTCAAACGCCAGTTTGGTGCCCCCTGATGCCCCCCCCCCTTTCCATCAAAACTGTCTTCAAAGTCCGGTCCGCCACTGCATGCCACCATCTTGTGGGTCAGGAAAAATAGATGAACTGTCTTCAGGGACTTATCCTATTCCTCACGTGCAATTATGCATTGAAGACTCACACACGATCCTCGTCGAGCACGCACTCAAGTGCTCACCAAAGCGCATGTCAAACGAATTACAGGTACTCGCTGGAGGGGAGAGAAGGTAACAAGGTTTGAAATGAGGGAAAGATGGAGGTGGTGGGGGAAAAGGGAGTGGATTGAATGAAGGGAACGAAAGAGGGAGAGAGAGAGAGAGAGAGAGAGAGAGAGAGGAAGGAAGAGAACTGGCTGATTTTCAAATGTTGACGAGAGGAATGGAGAGAGAGTGAGAATGAGAGAGAACGAAAGTATAGTCCCTGTACTTAATGTATAAGTTAGTATTATATTAACCGTATACGTGCAAGACAGTACTGGCCTCAGATAAACATACTAGTCTAGAAAGAAATACGGATATCAGTGTCTTTCTTTATATAACAACACAGTCCTGGGTTTGCTCACATTGTCTAGTGTATCCACTCTTTAAGAAGATAACAGTAATATATGAGGAGATGATCACTTCCTCCTCCGATCATGTGGTCGTATGCATAATCATTACGTTAGTTAACGCATTGCGGTAACCACGGGAAACTCCGAAAACATTAGTAGTGTTCACGGTGGTTAACGCAATACGTTAACTAACGTAGGGATTATTATGCATACGGCCCTGATGCTTAGAGCATTTCACCCAAGTTTTGCTATGGAAAAAAACATCACTATAGACTAATTCTAATCATGTAGGGTAAAGACGATGCAATAATACACTGTACAGGGTTGACCCGCAGATCTTGATGTTTCATCCGAACATAGACTAGCCTACAGTAAATTTTCATCAGGTCGCTAAAGTTTGAGGTGTTCTCGTAGCTCTTCTAATTGGGTTTCTGAGAAACATGGGTTAGGATAGACAGATAGACAGACGGAGAGACGGATGGACAGACAGACATTGATCCAATGAGCGACTGGACAAGTTACTGCTTGCCACTTGGATGGATGGATGGATGGATGGATGGATGGATGGATGGATGGATGGATGGATGGATAAACGGACGGATGGTTGGATGGATGGATAAGAACGAAGGAATGGGCGGAGAACAGACAGAAAGATAAATAGATGGTTGGACGCATATAAGGTTGGACTCAAGAACCTTTCATTATCTCCCTTGTCCCCAGAACCCTGACCTTGGAGTGACCATGCATATTAAGGGAGAGAGAGAGAGAGAGCACTAATCATTACATTACTCCCCCCACACGTTCAACCCCATTCCCCCCATCGCTCTGCACCCAGACCAACCCCAAACCAATCTGACGGTATGAAGTTGCCGAGTAGCATTCACTGGAAATCGACCCGGAGATGTCACGAGAGGGCATGGCACTATTTGATCATGAATTCCGAGACTGGTCAAGACAAACCAATGTGATTCACAAACTGGACACTTCTAGAGTCTTTCCCCCCTTTGACCCGCCGGACCAGAGGGGTTTTTCGGCTTAGATCCTCCAGATCTAAATCTTTTAGATGATGATCTTGTTGACTCTCCCTCAAAGTCAGTGTCTGTCAGTGTGTGCATAGGTCATCGTTGTGTCTTTTATCGTCTTGATTTGAAGCCAGCTCTGAGAAGTCTGTCACGGCATTTTTTGTTTGGGGGTGG
>JAWQUT010000144.1:483591-494855 GCA_033807755.1 Ellobium chinense | reverse complement strand
AGGAGGGGGAGAGGGGGAGAAGGTGGTAGTGAAGATGGAAAAAAATATCTCTGCATACCCCGCTAATCTAATCTAGTATCATCATCATCTTCGATCTAGATCTAATTTTCACTCCTCATAGATATCCACATGGTGAGAGCGCGATGTGGGGTTGTGTGCCTGTCAATAAAATTCAATTTAGAATGGCGCCAGTCACGCTGTTGCAGGCATAAGCAGAGGGAATCCAAGTCTGTAGTTATAGTTGCGGTCTGGCGGCAGTAAAATAAGACAGAAGTTCTACACCTCATGGGCGGATTGATTGATTGATTGATTGATTGATTGATTGATTGATTGATTGATTGATTGATTGATTGATTGATTGATTGATTGCCTGCCTGCCTGCACTGTTTTAGTTCCAAACTCCTTGTTTTCTGTCTCAAATTTTCACGCACTAAAGCACTTCACTAATTCGAAATTTAGGACTGAGCCCTGAGATTTATACTTTTTGTTTTGTTTTATTTTTTTTTTATTTATTGTCAGTTCCAGCCTACCCCATGTTATCAGCATGCAACATGAATGCATTCAGTATAAAATAAAACGCTGTTGAAAATGTCAGATTGGGCATTTCAATAGGATGGCGTCAGCCACTTCTTGCTTCAAATCCTGAAAACAAAAATCATCCCATCACGACGCACGCCAAATCTTTCAAGAGTTTTAAGATGATGCAGGCTAAGATCAAATTAAATTCATTCTTGGCAATGACAGAGGTAAAATTCTATGAAAAGCCTGGGTTTAACGCCGCGGCAGCTGGCAGGAGAAGAACGAAGGAAGGGAAAGGGAGAAGGGGAAAGAAGAAAGAGAAGAACGAAAAAGAAGACAAAGAAAATGAACAAAACAAAAAAGTGGAGGAGCAGAACATCTAAAGATATATATTGATATTTAGAGAAGGAGAAAAGAGGAAGACAAAAGCGAAAGATAAAGGCACTTAGATATGAAAGGAGACAAAGAAGAAGGGGGGAAAAAACGAAGAAATGAAGGAGGAGGTCAACATTAATCCAAAAGGGAAAGAAAAAGACGAAAACAAATAAAAACAAAATGTAATAATAGAACATTAAAGGGGATTCACACGGTTCCAGTTTTCAACTGTATTTGCCTGTTAAATATTGGAACGATTCATGGAAGCAAACACACGTTCACACGTTTCCAAAAATTATTCCAAACGTAGCTTTAGTAGCGCACGCATATAGCACGCCAAAGTGCAAAATGATACTAAGCGATGGTGATATATTGTCCTTCATATATCTCTATGGTCCTTCATGAGGAAGCGCTGCATAGATCGTTTAAACCTCACTGGCATAAAGTTAATCTATATTAATAAAACGCTTCAGCCAAATTTGTGTCACAGATTTCTTGAGAACTACGTAACGTAAAAACATGCGGTTTTCACCTAAACTCGTAGAAAAATACATAAAAGGTAACTATACACATCAGTCCTCTTTATTTTTTAACCCTTTTTTTGAAAAGAAGAATGTGTATAGCAACGAACTACAATCTCCGATAGATCTTTTCAATCCGCCCGATTCGCCAATCGTCCAACTTTTTCACGGAGTATAAAGCATTCGTCTATAATGCCTTTCGGTGCGCTAGGTATTCTTTCGCCGCTGGTGCGTTGCCTGCCTGCCCATTTGTAAAATGGGGTGTTAGTCTTGTAGAGTCTATAGTGCCAAAGACAACGGCGTTCCTCGGATAAAGTGATGAAGGGCACTGTCACTTCGTCACCCATTGTTATTTTTGGCACGTGGTCACTCAATTCTTTCGTAATACAAATGAAAAATTAAGACCAGTCCAGTTCCCCCGTCTGGAGGCAGAATACGAACGAAAATCGGAAAGGACATTTTGAATGTCGTTTTTGATTCTGATACGAACGAAGAGTGGAACCGTGCGAAGGCCAGTTTGCGGAGGAGAAGAAGAAGAGAAGAGGCAGGCAGATGAGGAAAAAAAATGAATTAAGAGGAAGGCCAGAGAGAGGAAATCGAACAAAAGAAAAAGAAGATTGTTTAGCTAAGCAAAATGCTGACATGGAAAAAGAAGCGAGAAAAAGGAAAGACGGGACGAAGAAAAATGACGAGGCAGGAGTGGAGAAAAGATTTATGCCCTGGATAATGGGACCTCATTAACTTTTTTAGCGAGGGGGCTCCTCTGACATTTCGAGTTTGCGAGTAGTCTAGTTTAAGTATATAAGTAAATTAATACATAGTCTATGTTACTAATAAATAAATATATAATTTACAAAAATATATAAAATATTTTTTTTCATTTTCATTTTACGTATACATATTTATATATAAATAGTTCAATTACAATTCATATAATGTTATACATCTCATTCATAATACAAACACATATTAACAATACACAACATAGACATGTAAATATATAATATTACAAATGAAATACATAACAGAGTTATTGCTGGTCGCCAGCGGTGCAGCGCCTTGGTTTCCCCAGCTCTAAGGCCAGGTACTCATTTACACCTGAGTCGAAAGAGGAAATGGAAGTGAAATGTATTTCCCAAGGATTCTACAACGTAAACCGCCCAGCTCGCGAGTCAAACCTTGGACTTGAAAGTCTTCAGTTTCTGAGTACGACTCACAAGCTGCATGGCCCCGCCATGTGACACTCACTGGTATTAACAGATATCTACAGATCTAGTGTCGGGTTGGCGCTGGAAATATAAGACACGTTTGACAATGCGTATCTCTGGGGACATTTTTCAGTTTTCTTTAGACTATACCGTGGTGTAGCAGCTGAGAACAGCGTATTTCGCGTTTCAGAGAATACGTCCTCTGCACACAACAGGACGTCGTTTCGCTTGGTATCTGAGGATGTTAAGGAGAAACACTATCCGGCGCGTCAAATATAAAAGCTGGAAAGAAGGTGCAGAACCTCAGGCGCTCAACTTTCATTTGCCCACTCTATTATTGTAATACGCTTCCAACAGACAAAACCCTGCATTACAAGGTTCTCTGATAGGCTTTTTTTTTTGTTATGATGATGTAGAGTATGTGGGTGTCTCTTGTACAAAAAGGTCGGGACCTCGATAATCCTTTTTTTTTTTTTTTTGCGAATAATAAAAGACAGGTGTGTGCGGTGTGGAAAGGTTGAGGTAATTTGGCGTCGTTTTCACATACGAGATTGCTATTCTCGGGGGAGGCCTACATTGGACTCAGGAAACATGCCTCTGCCCTCTGTGGGCTTGGTCTGTTGTAATATAACATGACCGCTCGGCTTCAGTGCAGAAATGTTATCAGATAACAAAGGATAAAAGCAATAAAGAAAATATATTGTCTCTCCTATAATGTGAACACACACAAAAAAAAAGCGACAGATCGAGTGGCAGGGAGCGAGAGAGGGAGGAAGTGAGGGAGGGAGGGAGTGAGAGAAGTGAGGGAGGGAGGGAGTGAATGAGGGAGTGAGTGAGTGAGTGAGGGAGGGAGTGAGTAGTGAGTGAGTGAGTGAGGGAAGGAGGGAGGGAGGAGTGAGTGAGAGGGAGGGAGGGAGTGAGTGAGTACTAATAGAAAACGACTTACACACACACACACACACACACACACACACACACACACACACACAGAGGAAGACACAGACAGAGGGAGAAAGAGATTAAGAATATCGGATAGCAACGATTGACACGGTAACGACCATGACAATAACTAGACCGGACTAGTATATGGACATACCAATTCCTAGCGACCACTGCACGAACTTCATCTGAATGAAAGAAAAAGGGGAGGGGGGGTGAGAGATAGGGGAGGGAAGGACAGGGGCAAGCTGGAGAGGGAGAGGAAGAGAGATTAAGAGACGCGAAGAAAAAGAGAGAGAGAGAGGAAAGGAGAGAAGGTTCGCGCTATAACATCAAACTTGAAAGTACTAATAAGACTCGGAGAAAGAAGCGAGAAAAGAGGGAAATCCAGGCTGGATAGAGAGACAGTAAGAGATTAGGAGACGCCGAGACATGACAGACAGACCAACAGTCAGAGAGAAGGAGGGAAGGTGTCCACTATAATCTCCAGCTTGAGAACACTGACACCAATAATTAACCATAATTTGCTCACATCAATCAGGTCTCCTGTTATACAATAAGTCTGAGTATTGCCAGCCAAGAACGAGCGAGTATGGTCTTTATTAGCTTGCTAGGCTTTCCCACAATATATACAGTTCATCATGCCAGACCTATTAGGTTGTGATGTAAATCGAGCCCGTGAACAGCGCTGGGGTGACAGTGAACTTGTTAACGATTAGAGACAAGAACAAAGATTGTCAGGCCTGTGGCCTTGAGACTGCTAACTCCCAGGGCTTCGGAGGTCACGAGAGACCCTGGGGGACAAGGGTGTGAGCTGTGTGTGATGTGTGTGTGTGTGTGTGTGTGTGTGTGTGTGTGTGTGTGTGTGTGTGTGTGTGAAGGGGGACGGTGTGGGGAGGGAGGGGAAGATGTTAGTTCGTGAGTGTGTGTGGTTCTCTTTGTGTGTGTACTTGCGTCTGTGTAAATGAGAGTGTATGTGTATGTGTGCATGCGTGCGCGTAGCCGTGTGTGTGTGTCTGTCTGTCTGTCTGTCTGTCTGTCTGTCTGTCTGTATAAAGAGAGAGAGAGGGAGAGGATGGAAAGCGAGAGGACAGTTTTTTTTGTTTGATCACCCGCTGTGAACCTCTAGACCCAAAACAATGTCATCGTAAATAAGATTGTGGGGGCGACGGGATACGAGGAGAGCGGAGGAGGTGGAAGGAAATACGCCCCTGCTGGGAAAAAACAAATCGAGAACCCGATACCATATGAAATGAACGACAAACAGTTCACAACATCAACCATCTCCTGTCGAGGCGATAATGATCACTGGTTAGTCTCCCTTTGTTTATCACTCACGTTGGTGTTTCTTGACTGACCTCCATGGTGGGAAGTCACCGATGCAGTTAGACATAGAAACAAAACATCCTTGTCGTAAACGATAACAATGAAATAAAAATGTATTTTTAACCACCCCGGAGTGAAACTGTTCAACAGTGACATACAGTGTTGTACATCTTATTGATATTGCGGATAAATATAGAACAGTATACAATATAAGTGTTCAGCATTATAAATAACACACATAGCGAAGCCATTCATAGTGAAAACAGTGCAGCGCCTAGGCCCCTCCCGAGTTCCAAAACCAGGTACTCATTTAATTAGGTATTTTCAGCTCCATCACGTGACCTAGGAAATCTTGCTCACACGTTGGTTTGTTTACATGCTCTGCTTATATATGATTACTCGTCATTTATAAAAATATCCTAGCAATCCCTAGATCACGTGGTGTAACTGACCCGTCTTAGTCCGGGACAGATGAAATGAATTGGGGCGCCACNTAACTGACCCATCTGAAAATATCTCATAGAAGTGAAGTTTCTTTCGCAAGGACACCACAACGTAAATCGCCTGATTCGAGATTAGAAAATACAAACCTTAGACTTGACAGTAATCACGTCATGACAACCACTCACAAAGCCGCAAGGCCATGCTGCATCAATAACAAAAAAATAACAACAACAATTACCACGTCGACAATAAAAGCAGCAACCATGGAACAACAACAACAACAGCAGCACAACCACAACCATAACTACAGTCGCAACAAGAATATCCCACAGACGTCTTGTTCATGCTTCTGTGATGTCGAGTCTCTCCCCAACCCCCGATTTTCCCCTCTTACCTAATCTTATACTTCTGCAGAAACAATGCGAATTGGCTAGAAAAAGGGGAAGGGAAGGGGAGTTTGGGACTGGAACGTGTACAGAGGGTAGTAGGTAATCATTGTTTTCTGAGCACCCCTTGAATACGCATACTACTCACTACACGTGCACTCAGAGATCCTTATCCCGAGATCCTGAGATGCTTAAGACGGCATTTTCCCCCTATGTTATTGCGACCGCCCACCGTCACCGACAAATTTTGTTGCGTGAATTTTTTATATTATATTCTAGCCACTGTTAGACAGAAATTTAAGAAACAAGAAAGAAAAAAAACCTCACATATAAATGAAACGAAATTGCCCATTTCCTCCCGCCCTGAAAACTTGACGGAAAATTAGGCGTAAAAAATGCCCCCATAGCTCTTTGCAATGCATCACAGCCGGGATATTTTTCGCCTTTTTTAACACATTAGCGAGGGGAATTTTTTGCGCATCAGAGCGGAATTTGGATCGGCAGGGGCCGGCAGATGCCAAAATGAGTGGATGATATGGAAAGATGGGGAGATAATAATATAAAAAAAAAGGATGGGGCAGATATTAGGGGTAAGGGGCAAAATTAGAAAAGGGGCAGATTTTTTTAAAAAGGGAGAAAACAGCGATTTGGGTTGTCGAATAAAGGTATGAGTTATGGACATTGGAAGCTGATTTCAAAAATGGGCGAGAGATCGAAGAAAACAACGAACTGGTATCGATTTTACCCAAGGAAACGAAGGTGGTCACGATATATCGAATGTGTCATGACAAATAGGATGCAGCTAGCGTTGTCTTTTAGGATGTTGTGTTTTGTTTTTTTATCTAGGAAAATTACCACGCGGGCTGGTTGGAAATCTCCGGAGGGGACAACCGAAACAGGGGACAATAACTGCTGTCAAATAAGAAACCAACGAAGCTGCATCTTCAGAAATGGATGACTTTAACATTTTAACAAGAGGAATCGATCTAGTTACGCGCTAGTGATTTATAGTCTGTGTCATTGCTATTAGACCGAGTTGAAGATTATCTTTCTTCCGGCAAGCTCCAGTGTCTCCAAATTTTGCAAACAGACAATAACGACATTTTCTTTGTCAACTACTTTTTTTGCAGAATATTTTGCTGAAATTTCTGGAATGTTAGTTATTTAAGTTATTTTAGAAACTTTTTCGCAGACGTTCGCCGAAATTTGGTTCTTCTAGAGTACTGTTGACACCACAATAAAAGTTATACGTTATTGCAGTATCGAATTGTAAACGATATCTACCAAATTATCTGTGGCGCGATACCCAGGCTTGAATATGCCCAACCTTACTGTTTCCATAAAAGGTTGATTCAACATGCGCAAGATGAGCTGAGGATTTTTGAGGAGATTCTCGCTGCAGACGATAATTATGTCACAACGGCTCAGCATCATGATTACATGTAAGCTTGTGAACTTGCCAGGAACCAGTACACAAACATCATGACGACACCAGGGCTTTGAGAAGTCACAGACTGAAGTTCTCTCTTGCAAATGTTAGCGAAGAATAAGACTGTTTTAAAGACATGTCCAGGGTATAAAAGGAGAAGAGGGGCATGAAGGGACAATTCATTAATTGATTTGAGTCCAGTTGCACGCCAAGTCATAGGATTATAGTGTTATTTTTCTTGAATTTGACGAGTAAAACATTAAATGTCATACTGCATAGAAATGTTGCATATTACTGGGTTGTTTTTGTTTTGTTTTTTTCACCCTTAAATAGTACGGTACAGAAAATTGGTATAAAAAAGGCAAGTTTATGAAATATAAAAGCAAATATTTCTGAGTCAATGCAATGTTCATAGCTGTTTGTAGGTAGGATTTGCCTTTTGATGGTAACAATGGGATTGCGAAGCTTTAAGAAGTAAACTTGGGAGGTACATCGCCAAAACTACAGTATTCTAGTCTTCATAATATTTCATTTTTTAAAAATGAGAAAAATGAGCTCGGTGTTTTTGGAAAGCTGAAATCCAGGTATTTGTGCTTCATAAATAATATGTTTGCATAAATAAGTGTCAATTCTTAACTCTGTTGTTATGCCGCTGAAAGCCGCCTCTGCACAATACGAGTTCAAGACTACATAGACGTCTTTTTACGTCAGTACGCGATGTGATTGCCTAATGCTTTAAATGACTTCACTGGCTTCTACGGTTTTCAGAGATGGTGCATTTCACTAAAACCTTCCTTTCTCCTCTTTCCTCATAGCAATATTTGTTTTTGTTTGCATTTCTTTCTCTCGTTCAAAATTCTGATCGTCTAAAACTTATATCAGCTTGTTCTGATCGTGAGCATCGCACTGCTGCAGCCCCACCACTACCGTTTTGAATACACCTCTTACCTCTCCTTTCTCTTGACACTTGAAAGAACATTATAAAAAGCGAAAACTTTTTAACAGTGGTGCACTCAGCAGAAACCTTGAATACCGGTTTTATTACGGAAATTCCAACAATTGAGACGAGGACATTCTCAGATGTCTGCCTGAGGATACCCGCCCACTCTGTTTCGACTGGACAAGGCAGACAGAAGTGTCCCCACAAGACGTCTGTTGCCGATGTTTTTCCGCTAGTGACCCTGCACGTCTTTATCTGTATTGCCACTTGTAGGGATTTTTGCCGTATGGTAGGGAAAAGGGTAATTCGTAGGCAGAAACTATGGGTGAAGCAATAAAATGTAGAGGAAAATGTCTTTTCTCAATGTTCTCTTCTCCCTCCCCCAGAAAAAAAAATGTATTGTGTCAGAAAATTAGCTTTTCATTACTTTGTTTAATTTCTCTTCTTTGTTACTGCCCACCACAAATTAGATCTCACTACGATTTGAGCCACATCAATAGTAGGGTTGGCAGTTTAGCGAATATGGGGTCATATTTTCAGAAATCTAGCATTATTGAGAAGTTGTTTTGGCACTTAAACCTCTGTATAACTTAAAATATAGAGGTTTAGCGATTTTTCGTTGGGAGGGGGGCATTTTTTTACTCCTAGGTTTGACACCCCATTATTGGTTCGCCTAAACGACAAGACATTGCTGGTTATAGGGTTGGGAATCAGACCAGACGGAGAGGACTAAAATGATGGCCAACGACACACTTAGAACCTAAGGACATGTAGGGAAAACATCAGCCTCGATGTAAGGTAAAAGCAACAGTCCAAAGTGGCAACACAGTCTTGTGTTGACAGCTGTCATCGTGCTGGTAAACAATTCCAAATGACCTTGCACTTGCAACTTTATTTTTGGCTTGAAGTTGAAGCTCAAATTTAGCAGAAGTAGCCTTGGCTTGGATTGACCTGAACTAGGAGGGAGAGGAGAAATGAGCCGATTTCAAATGTGTCCTGCCACTCCCCATGTTTTGCATTTTCAACTTGGGGAAAGCGGATTTTTTTTTTTTTGGGGGGTNGGGGGGGGGGGGGGGGGGATGGACGGACGACAAGGGTTGAACAAAGTTGTTGAAAAATAAACAGCTCAAACCACAATATGGTATGTTAGCACACAATTATACATGAAAAATGACGGGTCAGAATAAATCTCAACTCGAAATTCAAGAAACCAATCAACCAATCTTCTCATCATTCAATAGAATAATCAGTCAACCAGTCAGCTCATCATTCAATCGATCAATCAGTCATTCAATCAATCAATCCACTCTTCAGTTAATTCATCAGCCACACAACACATCTCACAGTAACATTCATGCGATATCTATGTGCGATAAGTACGACCTCACCAACACACGTTCCAGAGAAACATGACCACAATTTTGAGTGTGTTGGTTGCGAAATGTATGAGTACAATTAGATAATAATATAATAATGATAATAATGCGGTTTATACGTTTTGTATCCAGGATAATATCCGCTCACATGATTTTACACTATTATTACGCCGGCAGGCCAGATCACTCTTAGACTTTCTCTGCTCCCTGGGGAATGTAGAGTGCCGCTGCCAATTGGAGGCTCTGGTCACCAGTTTTCAGACATTGTCCTTCACTGCCTATAGCCAGGTATTCATTTCAGAGAAGGGTGGGCTGAGGAAAATGTGGATCAAATGCTTTCCCAAGGCTCTTACAGCACGACCCTGATCGAGAATCGAACCCACGACCTTTAGATTTTGAATCCAACGCCACAACCATTCGGCCACGCTGCTCCACAAAAGATACACACAAACACAAACAAACAAAAATACACACGGGGCGAGCTAGTTCCAATCTGAGGAGTTAAAGTGATACGGTCCATTAGGTCATTGCGTCAGTGCTGTCCACAGAGACGACACAAGCTGCTGAATATTTTGAGGAGCGTCGGAGTCAGATAGGCGGTACAGGGATAGAGATGGTCTCGATATCAGAGGGATGTGATAGACTCAGTAACTGGAATGAGAGAGGAGCGAGGTGGGGGCGGATGGAGAGAGGGCAAGAGACAGTGGATTGGGAGTAGGGAGGCGGAAAAATGAATTCATTAGGATAATGTAGCGTGGGTGGTTGTACGGGGGGGTTTGAGAGCAGAAAGGTTTCAGCTGTTTCGATTTTTCATTTTTTTTTCCTTTTGTAATATTACTACTAAACCTAATAGTCTTCCCATTTCAATAACTCGCACTGTTACTTTTGTTATTACTACTACTACTATTACTACTATTACTACTACTGTTATTACTTCTACTACTACTACTACCACTACTACTATTACTACTACTGTTATTACTTCTACTACTACTACTACTACTACTACTACTACTACTACTACTACTACTGTTATTACTTCTACTACTACTACTACTGTTATTACTTCTACTTCTAATACTGCTACTACTATTATTACAAGAAGTACTGTTATTACTTCTTCTACTACTACTACTACTACTACTACTACCATTACTACTACTGTTATTACTTCTACTACTAATACCACTTCTACCATTAATGTTGCTCATCGGTAGTGGAATGGAGGAAGATAAGCAAAAGAGGTTTACAAGTGCAGTTCCCAAGAGTGGCAACTTCGGACCAAATTTTTCTGACAGCTTATGACATTAGACAATGAGTTGGACATGTTTCCAATGGGTGAGACAATCAGAATGTATTGACGTGCGATAAAAATAGTATCGATACCAAAAATATCGATGGTGCTTAACGCGAACGAACAAACTTATAATGTTTATATTTAAAAAGTGCTACTACAACACCTTCTGGATTTCGTTCACACATCTGTTGAAAATTTGACTGATGTAAGCGTCACATCCAACCAGATTTAAAGTATTAATACATTAGCTATATCAATACTTATAAAAACGTAATGACAGTGGGAAAAACATAATTCTCTCTAGTGACACAATGACCAGACGGAATCTTGATGAGGATACCTCTGTTGACAAAATAAAAAAAAGAAAAGAAAAGAAACAACATTTGTCTGTACCCTACTTCCAGGTTCTAACAATAAATCAGTACACGCGACAAATGGGTCTCCAGACAACAAATAAACTTTGAGTTTGATGCAGAAAAAAATATTCTCACTGACGGGTGATAG
>JAWQUT010000144.1:443997-459708 GCA_033807755.1 Ellobium chinense | reverse complement strand
CAAAGACTTCAACCAAGGTGCAGAACGCAGGCTGTATAATAGTAAAGAAAATGCATTCTCGCTCCCTTCTCACGCAATCAATCGTGAGCTCTATGTTGACGGTAAAAGAGTTTGTTTCAAGACTTCACACGCCCACGTGAAACACTAAAATTTTTATCTGTTCTCGGAAAGAGGTAAGAAAGTTGAGGAAGAAAAATCAAAAAGTAGGCTCTGTCGTCTTGATCATTCTGCCAAGTCAAAGAAGACCTTCATCACTTCTCTTTGAGCTCTGTTTGGCTTTGACGAACCCCCGGTCAGTGCGGAAAAGTTATTTGGTAGTTGTGGTCGGCCGATACCTGAATGAGGCATCGCGATACTCAACTTTCAGGCTCTTAGTTTCGATATCATCGATTCTATCTCGAGTGGACTCCTACTACTACTGCTGCTGCTACTACTTATGATAATAATAGTAATAATTAAGGGCGTGTAAAAAATGATTCGCAAACCTATTAGACACGCCAAGCATGAGCCTATAAAATATCTCCTTCTCACCTCAGCAGCAACTTGCTCTCTCTCTCTCTCTCTCTCTCTCTCTCTTATTCTCTCTGTGTCTCTCTTTCTCTCTCATTCTCTCTGTCTCTCTAATACTCAGTACAGGTTAAGGTGGGTAGGATAGGCTTTGTGATACATGTCGATACCATCAATACTTCTGATCATACGATACCTTCGATGCCTGTAACAATACAGGCCAGACAAACCGTTGCCAAGTACAAACATCTAAAGTATCGAATACTTTGAAACTCCAGAGCCTGATGTTTTCTTAACAACATTGAAATCGATTAAAATCAAAAGTATCGAAACTCACACACGATACCACCACCCCCTAGTTATAAAGTGTGTCATTAACCCTTTCACACGCAGGACCAGAAATACATTACCATGATAATTGTGTATGTGGGTTGTTGTTTTTTTTTTAAGTGGTTACAGGTATTAAATAAACGGGCTTTACTGAGCACAGAATTTTTTTAAAAATCTAATTGCTAAGTACATTTTTTAAATAAATAATCTCCCATAGAGATCTACGGCATATCAAATAACAAGAAGGGATACGCCACGCACTAATGCCAGATATGGCACAATTTGTCTCAGAGGGTTAAATTTACCAGCTTTTATCAAATTAACTGGCTATTAGAAGAGATGTATACTGCTTTGAGCCGGCGAGCACTGGATTTCATTCCAGACCAAACGTGTTTAATGAAAGAAAAGTGAGTGGTTGTCATTTATTAAGTTCAATGTTGCGCTATCATCTGGGGTAGAGGGAGTACACATAGGGTTACCCAACTTGCCATGATATCGATACTGAAATTAGGTAAACCAAGTACGACAGGTTGCACTGGTGAATCCTTGATCTTTCAATAAACTGGGACATATTTGAGCAGATTATTGGATCTGGAAAGTTTAACCCTTTCAGGCATTCATAGGTACTTTATGCATTTTGGTTTGTCTTTTTAAAATATCCCAAGAACATGGAATCCCGAAGCATTCATACTTTTTCCTCAGCGAAATATTGGTACTACTGTTTTGTTGTTTTTTTTTTCATGTTTACATGAGCAAATACACAAATATATAACCAGAATTTTTTTAATTTATTTATTATTATTATCTTCGGTGGAATTCGAAGGTATCTACGTTATCCGTTTTCAGCATCCAAATTTTTTATCAAAGCCATTGTTAGCCACCGCACTGCAGCGCCTGGTCTTCTCAGTTTGAAAGCCACCTAAGCCACGTATTAATTAAAACCTGAGAGAAGTTTGAGGAACGGGAGTAACATGTCATTCTTAAGGACATGACAACGTAACCTACCCGATCAGGAAGTCGAACCCACAAACCCTTAACCTTTACATTCTTCAATTTATGAGAGCCACTCACAATTCACTTCACTACCGGGTTAGAGTATTACACGTTGTTCAGGGACAAATTGATTAAAAAGAATCTGGGTCCATAAGGTCATACTAGATCTGTGATGAAAACAGATTGTCTGCGTGTCAAGTTTAAACCTGAGGCAAATAGCCAGAGAGTACTGTGGCAATGCATCTTATATTCCACACATGATATTAAGCAGAGTGACATACGAGAGTCGAAATTCCCTTTAGGAGTGCGACTCCAAATCGAATCAAAAGTACATTAATTTACAAGCCTATTATCCGAAGCTTCAACTAATATTAAAGGTTCATAGGTCCGCGCGTTGAAATAACCAGTGATAGGAATTGCTTCCCCTTGTTCTGCCTTCACCCCCAAAGGTTATCTCCCTTCTACCCTAGCAGGATGTATTATTAGTGCACACAAAACTCTGACGTCACTTACCAAACATAAAACAAACTTTATCATAACGACAGATTTTGGGGGATAGGGGGTGTTATGGGCCATTCAGCACATTTTTTACCCTCGCACGTGCGAAATGCATAGTCTTCAAGGTAAGTTATTCTGCTCTAAAATGCGAACGCGAGTCTGATACTACCTTGAACAATAAGTGTCAGATATGGGGACACCTGTGGTGTTTGATATTCCTATGAAAGTGAAATCTTGATTGGGAACGTTGTCTTGAAACTATATTATTATTAGATATTATACAAATCGTTATGGAAATATCCTGACCCATCCTAGTTAATGCAATAGAATCTCATAACTGAGATATCATTTACTAGGAAACAAAATCGCGTAGTGCTCATATGACACATGGTTAAGTTGCTGATGTTCTAGCTCAATTTATTATTTTGGGTTTAATTGACAGACTGATCTGTTGATTGATTGATAGCTTGTAACTCTGCAAAATAGTAAATTGAATAGTCATTTATTTTTAAATATTACGTAGGCATACATTTTAATCTAATTCATGCCTTTGCGGCATTCTTAAGGAAATATTCTGATGAAACCTTCCCACGTTGGAAGTGTTCTTCAAGCTTCGCCAGTTTACGCAATACCTTTTACGTACGTAAGAAATGTTCTTAAAATGTTTGTTTCTAGTGCCCTCGCTATGCAGGCTGGGTGCTTACCTCTGAAGTATGGCTGACAAAGCAATAGTAAACGTGTTTACATATTTACCGAGATCGTCGGTGCGGGCGTTGGCAGACTGTCTTGTCTGGTTATTAGGGTCATTTTGCCGTGGTATATTGTTTTTAGAATGATAAAATGCGAACTTACACGTACGAAATAGTGCTCATAACCAGGGGCGTATCCATGAGAAGTAAGTGTACATGAGGAGTACTGCAACCTGAGACCACCTCACTTTCTCGGACTCAGAACTAATCGCTTAAGTATTTCCTGGGGACATATAAATAAGGCCTCCATTCTCCAAGCTCAGGGGTGCGCCTCTGACAGGTGTGGTGATGTCAGCCGTCGAAGCAATAACTGATAGAAGAAGAAGAAAGATAGGGGCTAGAAAATGTAATGACCTTTTTCTCCTCACTAAAAGCTGGGGCGTATTGCTCTTCTATTATCATACGGTTGTTGCCCTAGGACCTTGACAATTTTTAATTGTCTGTCTGTCAGTCAGTCAGTCTGTCTGTCTGTCTGTCCAAATGTCGGTCTCTCTCTCTCTCACTCTCTCTCTCTCTCTCTCTCTCTCTCTCTCTCTCTCTCTCTACTAGCCTTCTTTCCTGTCTGCCTGTCTATCTCTCTGCCTGCCTGCTTTCCTTCCAGTCTACTGTCTGTCTGTCTGTCTGTCTGCCTGCCTGCCTGCCTGCCTGCCTGCCTGCCTGTCAAATGCTGTTGCGCACAGAGTTTTCCTCTGCATTTATTTTCGCCTAGTCACAGTCTCTTTAGTTGCAAGGTATCGGCGTGCAAAGAAAGAGAGAGAGAGGGGAAAGCAAAAAAAAAAATGAGGAAGAGAGTGAAAAAAAGTGAGGGAGAGACAGAAAAAAAAAAGAGAAAGCTAGGAAGATTTAGGAAAGGGGCTAAGAGGAAACTGAAATTGCGAGAGGCAATCGGGACCGTAACTGTCTTTTTGGGCTCCCGGCCTCTTCCTCCGCCCCTCACCCTCACCAGTTCTTTCGACGATACCTCGATAATTCCGATATCATCGATACTTCTGTTACTTCCAATACAGAATCTTATGTACTAAGTATCGGAAATATCGATACTTCCCAGCACTACTGACACCTCAAATGCATGTCTTGCAAGTTTAAGTTGTAGCTAAAGTCTTGGTTAAATGTCTTCTCAAACTATGCACTTCTCATTTTTGTGTTTAACCTCGTATTATGTCTTAATTTCTGTCGATCGATTATTCTGTTTGTCACATATTATTACAGCTGAACGTGAACATTTTAGAACATGTCATGTCAAAATGTTGTAACATGTCATATGCGCAAATGTCATGACACTAGTTTGTTGCCATCACTGTTTAAGGTCTCTAATGTCACAAATCTCTCTCCGACCTCATCGACACCTCTGTCTAGTCTGGAACAAAATTATCTCAGAATATTCAAAAAGCCATTGGCGTGGACAACATCATGCAGCTAATCAAAACACATCGTTGACGACTATATTTATGGCGTATGTTTATGATATTTATGGCTTTAACAGTAATACATCGCATCACATGTTATTATCTGTACAGTACTATAGCAGTGTGCTTGGATATCTTCTTTGGGATTTCTTTAACCCCCATCGCTACGTATGGCCTTCTTACATTTCCGTACCCTTTGTCACAAACAACTTTTAGACGTACAAGTAAGTCACGAAAGTATCATTCCCTATCGTATTCGACGTTTGCATACGTAGATTCTATTTCTCATACACTGATCTGTTCTAATGAGATCAAGATAAATTGGTGAAATCAGCGCTTGAAAAAACATGATGTAGCGAAGGGGTTAATGTGCCCGAAGGTGACCTTATTCGAACTTCCCCACGACATACTGATTTTTCTTGTCTGCTGTTCCGGTGTCTTCTGTCCTTCTCCTCTGTCTCCCCCGCCTCCTCCATTCCTCCCTTCCTCCTCCTAATCTTCAGATAAAGTTCTCTCGTTTGCTAAATTATCTCTCCTTTCTCCTCCACAGGTCATTTCCCGATGAACCCTGAGATCTGCGTGCTGTGGGTCGCCAGTGATGTGTTGATGTGTTCCGCCTCCATTTGGCACATGTGTACCATGTCTATGGATCGTTACTTCACTCTTAAGTACCCCATGCGCTATGGCCGGAACAAGACACGGCGAATGGTTGCTGGGAAGATTCTCTTTGTTTGGGTGGTCTCCATGGCGATATCTAGTCCCATTATCATTCACGGCTTCATTGATACCACCATCGTGTTCAATAATGGCAGTTGTGTTCCAATACTTGAAAATTTCATCATCTATGGCTCAATATTCGCATTTTACATCCCATTATTGATTATGATTGTGACATACATTCTGACTATACGAATATTGTGGAAAAATCAAAAACGAATGAGGCATATAGACAGATCTGATCTTAAGCCTAGATTGGCTCAGCTTACAGCTCAGTGTACAGGGTTTGCCATTCCAAAACTTTTAGCTAATTTAAGAAGACCTCCAAAATCTGCTTCCTCATCGCAGACCTCGTTATCTGGAAGAGCTGACAGACGACGTTTAGCACCTCGTACCAGCCAATCAATGAACTTGGCTATTTCTGGAAATATAAACACAACAGTTAGCGAAACGGATCTCAGAGAAGTGGGCGGGGGAGGACGGGGTCATCATAAAGGGATGGTCTACCTGGCCCCGCCATCTCCTCAGTCACTCAGTTTCCGTTCAGTATCTTCTCCGCTGTCCACCCACAATGCCATGAACTCTGACACAGAAGATAGTGAAAGCGAGCCAAATTATTTCAGTCTTCTTCAGCCATCTCGTTCGTGTCGCTCCTTGCGTACCCCTCTAAGTCACTCCAGCTCAGACAGATCTTTACACCGGCGACTCCAGAAAAAACAGTTGTACCAACTTCAGCAACAGGAGATGCAGCTGTTACGCCAAGAAAATCAACAGCAGCCACAAGGACAGTTGAAAAGCGAGGAAGAAGAAGAGGAAGCGTCGCTGTCCGCCTCACCACCGGATGACAAACTTCAAACGTCTCGTCCGGACAGTCTAGAGTGCTCAGTGTCTTTGCCGACATCCCCCTCTCCACCAGTGTCGCCCCTCTTTGATGAACAGGTTCAAGCAGAACAGCAACAGCCTCTTCTGACCGACGGTAGACCTACCTCTCCAGCTCGAGCTACATCCCAGCCTCCTTCACGACTTTCTCGAAAATCTTCAGCAAAGAAAGACTCAACCTCAGCCATCAAAAGACCTTCCAAGAAGAAACGGTTTTCCAGACGTAGCCGAAGACGACGAAACAGTTTAACGCAGGAAGATGAGCAGCAGAGCCATCTCAAAGTTCCTGGTCAGGGATACTTTAGACGCGGGGGACGGAATACGAAACAGGGCAACGGGCATATGACTCTCAGCAATGCCGTATCGGACACACAAGTGTCCCAGATGGGACGTGGCGCTAAGTCAGACGATGCAAACGAGCAGAATGTGTCTTCATTCCATCTCAGTTACAGCAACCTCAGCAAGGATTACAAATCTCTGGAGTGGGACAGACGCTATTTTCAGGTAACAGTTGATGAGATTTTGATGTAGCCTAAGAGAACTGACAGGTATAATGCTTTACATAATGATATTATTTACCTCAATGATACATAATCGTGACTGTATTGTTTAAAGATAGACTAGATCTATACAACACAAGACTAACACCCATTTTACAAATGGGCAGGCAGGCAACGCACCAGCGGTGAAAGAATACCTAGCGCACCGAAAGGCATCATAGACGAATGCATTAGACTCCGTGAAAAAGTTGGACGATTGGCGAATCGGGCGGATTGAAAAGATCTATCGGAGATTGTATTTCGTTGTTATAAACATTCTTTTTTTTAAAAAGGGTTAAAAAAAATAAAGAGGACTGATGTGTATAGTTACCTTTTGTGTATATTTCTACGAATTTAGGTGAAACCCGCATGTTTTTATGTTACGTAATTCTCAAGAAATCTGTGACACAAATTTGGCTGAAGCGTTTTATTATTATAGATACTTCTGTGATGTAAATATTCTTTTGAGGCAATTCCAGCAGAATTCCATGTCAGTTCCTTTAATTTCTGGAGAACTTTGACTTTAGAGCAATTAGTTTTGGTTATTTCTAAAGTGGTTAATTTATTGTTCAAATATAAACCGAGACTGGTTGCTGTAAAGTCAGAAATTAGCAGCTGAGGTGACATTTTGCTGGAATTGCCTTTTTCTAATCTCGACATTCTCAAAAAAGTTTTCTTTAGCCGCGATGAGAACTTCTAACACCTCAAATAATATCTCAGGTCAGAATAAGCCTGTCTCAAAATTGTTTTCCCTATTTTTCGGGGCATGTCAATACATATACATAAAATCAGCCTATTATCTATATTAATAAAACGCTTCAGCCAAATTTGTGTCACAGATTTCTTGAGAACTATGTAACGTAAAAATATACGGTTTTCAGCTAAATTCGTAGACAAATACACAAAAGGTAACTATACACATCAGTCCTCTTTATTTTTTTCCCTGTTTTAAAAAAAAAGAATGTGTATAGCAACGAAATACAATCTCCGATAGATCTTTTCAATCCGCCCGATTCGCCAATCGTCCAACTTTTTCACCGAGTCTAATGCATTCGTCTATGATGCCTTTCGGTGCGCTAGGTATTCTTTCACCGCTGGTGCGTTGCCTGCCTGCCCATTTGTAAAATGGGGTGTTAGTCTTGCCATGCTATAAATAGCTTGATATAGTCCAAAAAACACTTTCAGCCTCATATTGACAGATTAGAAAGGGGTGCCTGTGCAAGATCATTATATAAATCATATGAGAGAGACAAGGTCTTTTCTTAGGCACCCCTTAAATTGCTGTCGTCAAACTAGAGTAACGGCCACCCATAAGTCTCAGTAATTTCTGTAGTAGCTAGCAAGGATTCCTAGAACACAGCAAGGGAAGCGACGGCATCATCATGGTACCTTTTATGTTCCATCTTTTACCCCAAGACCACCATTACAAGCACCATAATTTCAGACCATCCAGAGATCCCTCAAGTTCCTCCCATTTGTTCATTAAAATCATCACTCGACCGACATAATGACCAAATGATCGCGTCTTAGATATGATTTGCTGCTTGAGGCGAGTTTCTTAAAGAATGTAATCAGTTCTTTGACATCCTCTTGGAGAGGAGGGGGAGGGAAAGGAGGGGGGAGAAGATGATGTACTTTTTAAGTCTAATGCGGTGACGGGTAATTGTCTCCCTTGGTTATGCTTTGGAAGACTTCAACACAACAAAGTAACCCGTAGTGGTGGGCATTTATTGCTACTAAGTATCGAATGAGTACCCAGATCTTGTGAGGGTATTGGAGTATTCGATAACTTGAAATAACGGGTCAGTGCATAAAGATGTTGACCAAGAATGTATTTTGTATGTTTATAAGTTTAAATGGTTCCACATTAATCGCAGCCAGGCCAAATTCACTTGGAGAGAAATATATATGGGGAGGGTTGGGGGTGAATATAAAGGTGTGAGAGACCAGTAGAAGTGGATTTAAGCATTTCATTCACCCTCTCCTTAGTGGATTTAGCTGTAGGATGTATACATTGCTAATCGCAGTGAAAATTATTGTCAGAATACTGATGGCAACCCCAGTACTAGCAGCTTTGCTGTAGGCTTCTCAAGAAATTGAGAAAGCCCTTGGTCGATCTGGCCTGTTGGGGAAATAATATTATGAAGTTGCGTGAGCGGGCATAAATATGAACCTGGATACGAGACTTGGGGACGTTATTTTTAGTAAAAGAACAGTTAAAGACTATGTTCAAAGTAAAGTAACGTAACTCTACCGGTATAGCAGAAGTGACATTAAACATCTCGATACTGATATCGATACCTAGCACGTATGTATTGCCCACCCATGTAAACAGACCATAATGGTCGTGGAAATAATAGAATGTCTCCCTCCAAGCACTAGAGTTAGTCCTTCATGAGATTGTCAGTGCAAGAGGGGCGCATGAAATGGACTTTAATGTAGTATGAGTATGAGTGAGCCAAACTGTGAGTTTACCACGGAATAGGACTTAAGTCGTGAAATCAGATGGAATGTTGTGGAAATGAACCAGTAACTTCTTATTTGACTAAAAACTTTTTGTTTACTGAGATGGTTCTTCTTCTTCTGCTCCTGCTGCTTCTCCTATGGAAGCTGCTGTTGCTGCTGCTGCTGCTGCTGCTGCTGCTGCTATGGTAGTGGTGGTGGTGGTGCTGCTGCTGCTGTCGTGGTCATTAATATGTTCTTCTTTGTTACTCTTTATTTTTATATTTTGGATACAATTCACGTCGCCTGTTGCTGCTACTCCTACTCCTCCTCACCCTCCTCCTCCTCCTCATTATTATCAAAATCATATTAATCATGGATCCATCAATCATGGTTTCTGAGCTTAGGAAGAAGAGAGCATATCAGTTACTACATTAAACCCATTCGTATAAGTAATCATAACTTATAACGGAGAAGGAATTTTATTGAAGCATATTACGCGCAGCTGTCCTGCCATCTAAAAATCCTAAACTTCAGCAGAAATTTCTTTTACACAATGCGGATGCAAGATATTATCCCCATCCCAGCTACTTATACCACGACCACCACTGCCATCATCATTATCTGTTGCAGCCTGGACTACTACATCTTTTTCTTTTTTTCTCAGTCACAATGGATCAGAATCTCTGCAGTAGCTTGGGTGTCTGTAAAATACCTTGCTCTGTCCTGAGCCTTTCTCTCTGCTGTTCTGATACACCCCCCCCCCCCCCCCCCCCNCCCCCACTCCAACTGACCATTCACTGATATTCTGTTCCCATCTCCTTTTCTACCTCTTCTCTTCTTTCTCTCCTCCAACCCTTCACTAACCACCACTTCTGCCTGTCTTATTCTGGAATATTACTGACCCAGTCTCTGTCACATCCCCAGATCCAAGAAGAAATGGACCGATGCTTGCAAGGCGAGTTCGGACGCTTGGAACGCAGACTTTCCGTGCAAGATGGCCAGGACTCCACTGACCAACCCGACAAAGAGACCGGAGACGAAACGATCGAGGAAAAGGAACACACCAAAGCACTTCTGAAACCAGAAGCTTCTCTACCTCTCTACCTGCCAGATCCCCTGAACGTCCAGAACTGCATCGTGAGTGGCTACAGTCGATCAGCGCCAAACTCACCGCTCAACAGACGGAACACCGACTCCCTCAAAGCGAACTCATCCTCTGATGACGAGCGCGAAGAGGATGCAGATAACGACAATTCGGATGAGAAGACCAACGACTATGAGGGCAATGACTCTTCAGGGTCTTCCAACTCTGACATCATCACAATTCGTCTCCATCCACCGACGCCAAAGGTGAAAAATGCCAAAAACAACAATGGTAGTGCCAACAAAGATAATACAGAGAGCAGTCCCAACACAAGTTGCTGTTTCAAAAATGCTCACGCCCACCCTATCACCACCTCTAACAACAACAGTTCTCACACGCCTATTCCGTTGAACAACGATACGACAAATAATATACAATCTCATCCTCTTAGACCTACAGAACATACAAACGGTATGGCTCAATTCGGCCGGGACAACGACAGCAAAAAACCCAAAGACAACAATAATTTCTCCAACAACAACGGAACTGTTCAGCACTGCTTGTCTCCGGTCAATTCCCCCATTCCGGAACTCGTTATCTCGAGCGAAGGGGAGATGACTCTTGAGGAGACGGATGACACTCTTGATGATAGCCCAAAGCACAACCGAGTCAAACTCCGCCGGCCGCGTCCGCTGCCACCGTGCAACAAAAATAGATTCAGGAAGAAACATACGCCCCCAAGAAACGATCTTCCGGGAAACAAAGTCGTCAAGACGAAACGGCCTAGTTTCAGGAATACGTTCCGAATTCACCGAGGCAAAGGCGCCGTCAAACATATTCTCTCCAAAAAGACGGCTAGCAACGAGAAAAAAGCGTCCAAAGTCTTGGGGATAATTTTCCTGGTGTTTGTGATACTGTGGACACCGTTTTTCACTGTGAACGTTCTCACAGCCACGTGCCAGACCTGTATAAACAGTGTGACGCCGGAAATGATGTCACTGTTCCTGTGGATGGGCTACATCGCCTCCTTGGCTAACCCTATCATCTACACCATGTTCAACACGGCCTTTCGGCGCACGTTCATCAGAATACTCACCTGCAAGATTCAGCGCACGTGCCGAACGAAGACAAGTGATCAACACTACGTGAGTTATACCACAATGTTGGCCAGCGAGAGACGAAACACAATGACTGTGGTGCTAAGGGATGAGTCAAGATAGTCTTGTTCATGTGACGTCAGACCACGTGATAGAGCCATGTGACGTCACACTACGTGAGAAAGTCATGTGACGTCAGACCACATGAAAGATTCAAGATAATCTTGATAATGTGATATTAAGATCACGTGATAGAATCATGTGACGTCACACTACCTGCTAAAGTAATGTGACGTCTGATCACGTGAGAGATCCAAGATGGTCTCGATAATGTGATTTCGAACACGTGACAGAAAAGTCCGTCTCTATGTAATGTTAGACCATGTGACTGTAAAGGTTGGCGTCATAAAAATGATGAATCTTGAACATATTCGATCGGATTATGTCGGCCTAAGTGGGTCTGAGTAATACTACGATCATTTTCATGCCAATACACTTGACTCCGCATAACAGCAACTTTACGAGCATGGGAAGTTTGCGACTGTCCAATGACTTCCTATTTAGTATAAGACAAGTTTCGTTATTTACACTAGTCTAACTGTATAACTTAAAGTTCTGTCCCTTGGCGTTTTTTTTCTGGGAGGACCGATAATATTTCAAAAGATCATGGTATTTTGCTCAAATGGATATACTTGATCTAGATATGAGAATGTCATATTTGACAAAGTACAGCCAGTCTCACTCAATGGTAAGTTCTAGCGAGCTTTTGAAAATTCGACATTAAGCAAAGTTGAGATTATCCATGACTTTTATATAGGCTGAGTAAGGCACGCTATCATGTGGAAAAGTGTTGCGATTAAGCGAAATGTGCGACTTTGTGGAAAGCGGTTATGCGGAGCCGACTGTATTGCCACAGATGCAAGTGACAGAGCGAAGAAGTCAAATAGGTCGAGGGTACAATGCACATCCCTGCATACTCACCGGAAGTGTGAACGACGTTGCAATATACATGCAAGGGCATTAATCATGTATAAAGGGTAAATCTTTAATGATCTCGGGTTATGATGTGGTTTCAGTCGAACTCACTGACGGCCTAACGAGCTGTGGTCGATGTGTGTTTCCATCAATATTCAGCATTACATCGTCTTGGTTTACAAGTGTTCTATGTCACTAAGCAAAATACTGGGGCTTTTTCCCGAGTGTGCTTGACTTAGAGTTAAGAGCAGGATTAGGGTTAGGAGCGAGGTTAAAGAACAGAAAATGCTCCTTGATACTTAAGACCTTGCGCATTAACGTTGGGATCTCTTACTATCGTAAGAATTACAGTATTGCAGGAGTGCTGGATGGAGCCTTAGCAGTATTCAACATGTAGGGTTAATGTAATTCTTACCATGGTACGACATCCGATCGATAATACGTGGATTCTCAACTGTCCAAGGAAGCTCATAAAAGTATTTTATCCTCCCTAATCCTGGTATACTTTGCGGAAGTCCTAGAAATTTTTAATAAATAATTATGTATGTTGAACATTTGTAAACTGAGGTAACATTTATCTGAAATGATCCTCCATTTTCAACAGTGTGGTTTTATTTTATCAGTGTCTAAGAGTATCCTACTTCGTGATATTACACATTGAATTATACCATAACATTGGTGAATATGGACGATTTACAAAGTTCCCTCATCAAATGTACATTTAACGAGGGCCCCTTTAAACAAAAGACATACTATTTCTATTATTATTGAATGACAATGATTTACATGTTGGTGTTGCTGTTGTTTCAGCTGTTGTTATCAAGGTTGTTGCTGTTCTTGTAATTTTGTTGTTGTTCTTTTGGGCTGCCATACTTACACTTGATCACAGTCAGGGGCGTAGCGAGGGGATTATTTTTGGTAATCTAGCACATATATCCTGTCATTGCTTGTTTGTATTTTTGGTGGGGGTGGGAAGGGAAAAGAGCAGTGTTTCGATAATAAAAATAATTTTAAATAATGATTTTTTTTAATTGGGTTTTTGGCTCCAAAAGAGCCCAATCTGGCACCCCTGGCACGGTCTAAACTACGCCGAAAGAAAAAAAAAAACCTGGAAGTCATGCAGGGAGATCTTGTGTGAAAAGAAACACAAAAGGCCGTCAGAACAGCGGGTAAGCAAAGTTGTCTCAGATTATATGCTACATTTTTTAAAGTTTTTATCTTTACATTGCTTTTGAATGCTTTGCACTATGGCTATAGGAGCGCTGAATCTGTCAGACAGTGTATGGGTTCTCAGATCAATGGGCGAAGAAAATATCTCCCGTTGACAAAAATCGTCCTGTCACTGCATGTAAATGATTCCTATAGGTGAAGTAGGCCGAAGGTGATATTTGAACATTTTGAAAATCATGAACATTTATTAAATCGTATCAGACAGATAGATAATATACTGGTAATCTCAGATTCATAGATTACATGGACGCTACACCCCTGACAGTGTATTAGCACTCAGATCTATAATGGCAATTAGAAAGACATAATATTCAACTGCATTTATGACAGTGTGATCTGAATTTAAGAAACAAATAAATCTAAAGAATTATTTGGAACAAGGAGGCGCCAAAATCATATTCTGCTCAAAAATTATTTCAGTTTTGTATATAAATGAGTTGAATGAGTGAATTAGTCCGTCTGAAGAGATATATATTAAGAATGATTGGTATGGATCAGTTCATGCTGGGGTTTAGGTATGTTCCGGAGTTCAAAAGAAAAAAACAGAAAAGATCACTAAGAACGAAGTCATTCATCTTTCCAAAATGCTAAGACAAACTTTAAACATGGCTAAACTGGGTCAGCTGACGGCCAAGTTTTATTTTCTTTACAGATCTGTTTTCCAGTCACAGCGTTGGTTTATAAGTAACTCTAAGGATTACTCAGTCAGATAGCTATGACTGACCATGTCTGACTCGAAGACCATCTTCCAAAAATAAGAACGATATCCTGTTTTCACGCATTTTAACTGAACTTTTGATCTTTTGAGGTAGGAAAAACATTTCTCCACGTGTTGTAAAACCATTTATGACAAAAAAAAAAGATGTGTGAAGTTACAACTATTGATATTTTCGTTCCACTCCGGAGAGAGAAGTGGGGAGAAGGTGAGAGCGAGAGAGTGAAGAGAGAAAAAGTAAGTGAGAGTGAACAAGTGACACAAACAAACTCGGACCGATGGACGGACAGACTGACGGACAAATCAGTGTATCAAGCTGAGGCCAACTGATGTGCCAATGTTTATAAATTTCATTAATATGATACATTTGTAATTAAATGATAAAAATGCTGATCTCCCTATGAGGCTTACACATTTTTGGTTACAATTGCGATGCTATTTTTAGAATGTACGGTATTGTTTTGTGAATAACTAGTACTCTATAGATTGTAAAGACTCATATTTTTATTCGTTGCTACGTTTAGTGACTTTGCTATGTTTGACATTGTTCGAGGAATTACAGTCCTTCTTCTATAGTTCATGTTTTAAATCATTTCTCTTATACCTCATCTTTTATACATATTGGTTCCTGTCCTTTCTCTTCTTCTTATTCCTTTTCTCTTCTTCTTCCTTTTCAGCCTCATTTTGTCTGTCTCAATATCATCATCTTTTTCGCCTCTACTTTCTCTTTTTCCTTCCCTCTGACCCCTCTCTCACGGTCTTACTTCTCCGCCTCTTCTTTCCATCCTCAAGCAAATCACAACTTCTAGTCTGCTTCTCTTTGTGCAAGAATCATTCTTTTGTCTTTAGATTTCATAGGCGCAGGCTTCATACTTGAACTAGTCAACGGGTCAGGGGTTTTCATTCTGAGCCACACAGCCCCGTACCCTACAGTTGGGTTGATATGGTGACTGGGAGTTATGAGCGAAGAGTTGGAGATATCCCGGACACAACTTTCATCATGATCTGTGAATTTTGTGGAGATGATTATGACCAGTAATGTGGTAGTAATCATCTTTTTTTTAGTCACAAAGTAGGATTACAAATTAAAGTAGTGTTTTAATCTAGGTCCGGATATAGTGTGCCCAAAATACAGTGATAACTTGGCGAGATGTATATCAACGAGGGTACATGGTGACAATCAGGTTGAAAAGCCCTGACTTTTATTGTTTCGCTAAAATTTGCTGTGATCTCATTTCTTAAATGTTATATGTCACATTTTAAGCACAATAATTTCATACGCTCAGCATTGCGTTGTGTACTTTTCATGATGTGTTCAGTCATTGGTAGTTTGTTGTTTTTTTTTCTAAATGCTGAAATATTATTATTATTATTGATAGTACTGTGTAACTTATACGTGGTGGCATGCGAAAAAGGTTCATAACATTATGACACTTTATGAGGCTTGGTGGCCTTTTTGTAATAACTTGGTCATCCATGTAATTATTACGTCATATAACGCCTCATAAAATATCCATTGTCAGAGTCAGAGATCATTCATTGAGGAT
>JAWQUT010000144.1:438997-441497 GCA_033807755.1 Ellobium chinense | reverse complement strand
CATGACAAGGATGAAGATCAAGCTGACAGGAAGAGAAAGACAAAGGCATGTGTGTGAGTATAACAAAGAGCAGAGCGACTGGTATAGAATAGAAAGCTGTGAAATAGAAATCTCACGCTTGGAGATATGCCGTTGGCAATGTAATGTTTCATTGTCGCTATATTAACATTTTCAATCACCCCACCTTTACCAGTGTGTTATGGGTCAAAATATTCTGCACAGGAATTGTTTCATTCTTCACCAGATTTTTCGTACACAGAAACATACACCAAGACCAATTACTGTACTTTTGAACTTTTCTAGGCAGGAATAATATCACCTAAATTGTAGGGATATTTCACATGGTAAACACAGTGACCTTACACCCCTATCGACAGCCAAAAATTTATACATAGGTGATAAAAATCATGATATAACCTAAAACCGCTCCCCAACCATTCAGGATCTTGAAGAAATCAAAGCCTCTACTGCTACTCCTCATGACTACGTTTGATTGATCCCTGCAATGTAAGGAAAGGACAAGCCACGCCCCTTCCTCAGCAAAGGAAGTATTAGTCTCAGGACAAGCCAAGATGGCTGCGACTGATGCGGATGAGACAGAAAATAATGCACTGACTTGCTAGTAGAGTTTGCCATACTTCAATGTTTGTCCTATTCATTTGTCGATTCTTGTCATATCGCCCTCCGACACAAGACCGTTGATTAGACGTTCCACTTGCAAATTTGAAATTGTAAAGGGTTGCCCCCATGTTGCTGAGCTTTTTCTTCTAATTGTTGACAAAAGACCACATATTTCTAACAAACCTCCAGTAGTCATGCATCCTTCCTCATTGTCATTGACGCCTACCGACCAAAAACGCACCTTTTGCAAAGGGCTGAACAGAATACAAGGAAGGAATAAAACAAACACAGATAGCCTTGTTTATGGGTTTATTAGGACTCTATAAAATTGCACACTTTTATACCAGGTCCACGTGGCATCTTCATACACTGAAGAACACGAAGATGCAAAAGAAGAAGAAGAAAGAGAAGATGAAAAAGAGTGACTCCACTTGCATGCAGCCTCCTTCCTTCCTTTTCCGCCATCCACCATTCTCCGCTCCCCCCTCCCCCTCCCCCATGATCATTCGAAAACGAATCATCTTCATCCCTCAACATATTAAAAGACAGCCTGATCTTATAGTCCCTTTGATGTGCTTATAATACTAATGGCTACATAGCCGGCATCTTCCTGGTTCACAAAATGCATAACATTATTACAGTATCAATTTCTTTTCACTACAGGGGTCGCAATACTGTGTACCGTAAACCATTGATGTCACAGTAATGCACTTCCTACTAAAGGAGCGATGTATTTAAATCAAGGAAATGAATGTTCTCTTGTAACACTGGGTTGGAGAGGGAGGGAGAAAGGATGTGCAAAATGGGTGTGCAATTAAAGTCTCATTCTCTTAATCGCAATCCTCATAATTCACCTCTCCGAGTTAGACAGCTAGGACAAACAATCTCGTATGTCGTCATAGCACCTGAGTGAGTTACATCAGACTGGTAATGTGTCTAATTAAACTTCAATTCCAGTTTTCCTGACGCCCGAAAGCGTGAAAGACATAATATCGCCCACAACCACTGATAAACAAAGTTGTTGGATTAGAAAACAGAGCTGGGAGGTAGACAGAAACTGGACGGCTTTGGCTTATTTCACCTGTGACCTAATTTAGCCAGGTGGAAAGTTTGTTTTAGTTCTAGGAAAGGTCATTATACAACTGCCCCGCATTCGCAGCATTGTTATAGTGTTACACTTATAGAAAATCACTCTAAATCGCATATCCACTTAATCGTAACTTATGCTCTTGAGGATGCTTTAAACTGGAATCGAATCATGCTGGATAAAAAATAGTAGCCTACAAAAACGATGTTTTGAAGTGTCCTGATGAAAGGCGACATTTCGAACCCATATTTTTGTCGCTATCACCACCTACGCCAGACTCCAATTTTAAATTCTAACTTTACAATCTTATTTCTGTTTTAATTTGGCCTAAATTTCGTGGGAGGTAATTTTTTTTTAAAGTAGACGTCCTTTCTTCATCCGAAATGGATTTTGCACTCAAAGGCTGTCATCTCGCTCACCATCTCTCACCGTCTCTGTCTGACCACCCATTCGGTGGCGGATGCAAGAATTCTCCGTCGGAATTCGGAGATGGGGCAGGGAACATTTGACTTCTCTTCCATCTTCATTACAAAGGAATACTTCCCAACGACTTATGAGAGGGCACGAGAGAGTGAGTGAGTGAGTGAGTGAGTGAGTGAGTGAGTGAGTGAGTGAGTGAGTGAGTGAGAGAGAGAGAGAGAAAGTGAGTGAGTGAGTGAGTGAGTGAGTGAGTGAGTGAGTGAGTGAGTGAGTGAGTGAGTGAATGAGTGAGTGAGTGAGTGAGTGAGTGAGTGAGTGAGTGAGTGAGTGAGTGAGTGAGTGAGTGAGTGAGTGAGTGAGTGAGTGAGTGAG
>JAWQUT010000144.1:337636-396885 GCA_033807755.1 Ellobium chinense | reverse complement strand
GGGGGGGGGGAGGTGGGGGTGATGATATAAACAACCCTTTAGAAAACTACCTAAAGTAGCCTACTTTTTCTGTCTCAGAATTATCTATGGTGGCCACCGAGCCAGTTTTACGAAGAATGACCATCGTTCTGTTACCGTGTGCAAGTAAAATGTGACGCAATAAAGAGAGCTAAAGGTTGCAGGAGTCAAATTGTAAAAGCTTCTTTGAGCCATTTAATAAAAATTTCTTCTCTAACCACAGGACCGTCCCGAGATGGCCAAGACTAGTCTGCTGGTCTGGTGCCATCACTGTGCTCAAATTATATAATGTTTAAGGTGGGGGTCCTTCGGTTAGATTTTTCACAATTTTAAATTACCTGAAAAGGGGTTAAAAATTTGGCCTTCTTTTGCAGATCACAGGTCCGCACAAATGAAATCCGCTGAAGCCATTGGGAAACACTGCCTGCAACAATTATTTTTTTACAAATTCAAAACTTAATGTCACCACTTTTGCGGTGTGGTTTCATGTCATATGATTATTTCTACACAATCTTTGCTATACTCTGCTACTAACGACTCGGATAGTCCAATTTTTATTTGACCAATTAGGCTCCTGCAACCTTATAAAATGCATGACAGAGATTTGACCCTTAGTTTAGAGTTATTCCCCTTCCCCAAACAGCACCGATTGTGGCAGAAATGATGACGTCACTTTCAGACGCCTCTAACTGATAATGTATTTCTCAGCTTTCGGTTACGGTTCTTGTCGTCCAAATTCAAAAGTGCAAGCCATTTTCATTGCCTCAACATGATTTTTGTTTCACATATCTGCTTCTTAATTAAAGTGGACTTAACAGATTCATACCGATATGTTATCACCTGTCCGCAGAGTACTGGCTAGACAGCCTGGTCGTACGGCTGGATCGTATCTGACGTAAGCCTATGGCTGCCACTCGCGCTGTGAGTGTAAGAATTCGGATTTTTTCACAATGTAACCATGTGGGTGGTCTGGGGCAGGCAGAGGCGTTTTTATCATGTTGACAAACACTTGAATGGCTGTTTCTTTTTTTTTTATTTGATAATAGGGTATCGTATGATTTAACACGGGTTGTAGAACGATTCAGTTTTCCTCAAAATAATCTGAAGTTCTGTTGAAGAACACCGTATATCCACTCCGTTGATGTAGACATACGGTCTTTTATCAAAAATCTTCTTTATCAGCAGAAATCGTTACCGAAATACTATGTTTGCTTTGTTGCGATATTTGCATGTGCCACCGTGATAATTTCTTCACGGGAGGGTTTCGGTCTGTTGAGTCACGTGACACTCAAGGCCTAAGGGACGGTGCGGTTGGAGTTCAGGGAATTTTCAGGCCTTCCAATGTACTGAGCTTTGTGAGAGAGTCACGTATCGCCGTGGTGTCAAATAAACGGTTAAGACAAGCGAAACTCAGACAGACGCGGCAGACTGCACACCAGGTTGTATCCTGGTTTAAGCCTGGATTGATTTCAGTATTTAGGTAGGCTAGATTTCAAAAGCAATACTGAACAAACAAAAATCAGTTAACCGATATATATACGTATTATGAGGAAGTGCTAAATTTGAAAAGCAGTACTGATTAAAAAATAAAAATCAATCATGAATATAAGGTAGTCTATTTTCAAAAGCAGTACTGATTAAAAAATAAACTCAGTGATGAATATAAGGTAGTCTATTTTCAAAAGCAGTACTGATTAAAAAATAAAAATCAATGATGAATATAAGGTAGTCTATTTTTAAAAGCAGTAATGATTAAAAAATAAAAATCAATGATGAATATAAGGCAGTCTATTTTCAAAAGCAGTGATGATTAAAAAATAAAAATCAATGATGAATATGAGGTAGTCTATATTTCAAAAGCAGTACTGAAAAAAAAAATCTGTGCACCGATATATATGTGTATATTCAGTACTGGCTGACAGTGATTCTGTTTTGATGGACAAGTTGGTTGTTGGTGTTTTCACTCCCTCCCAAACTCTCGCTCATGCTCCCACTCAGCCTCTAAATCTCAAAGGCACAAATTCCCATAACGCTTTGACTGATGCATTACTTTCTCTTCATACCCAATCCGCAGAACCATCGCTAAGAGGCTGCTCTCTCTCTCTCTCTCTCTCTCTCTCTCTCTCTCTCTTCTCTCTCTCTCTCTCTCTCTCTCTCTCTCTCTCTCTCTCTCTCTCTTATTCCTTTCTGTTTATCCCGTTTTTCTCGTCCTTTCTTTGGGGACCCTTGACACTCATCACGTATTCCCTTCTTTCCAGAACTGTAGAGGTGCCAGATACGCCCCTGCACTTACACTACTCCGATCCTCCAGAGTCAACCAACAGGTCATTCTAATTGTAATGATTGTGTAGAAATGATATATTTATCTTCGAAGGACCGTCCGCCCCAAAGCCAATCAACTAGCCACCCTCCCTAATAACTCACCAACTCAGCCACTCAACCATCTTAGGCATCCACCCACCCACTCAACCAACCAACCAACCAACCAACCAACCAACCAACCAACCAACCATCCAGCCAACCAATCAACCAGTCAACCACCTACCCATCCAACCAACCAACCAGCCCACCTAGACTATCTCAACTCCGATCTAGCAGCTAAAACCGCTCCATTATTACTGTAAACCCCCCGCCCTTTTACGCAAATCAGGTCTGTACTGGCACATAAACATTCATCCAAAAGCCAGTGGTTAGCATTTATGACTAATTGTAGTTTTCAGTAGTTATAAAAGGGAAGTAAATTCTTGCTGAAAGACATGTCGCGCATTCATCACGATCTGACACCCGTCTTCAGGTATGTGTTTGTGGTTCCTGCGCGTTAGTTACTCGTCATGGTGGGGAGGTGTGCGTACCTTTGAGACGTTTGTTACAAACGTGACATCTTTTGCCAAGATCAGAAGCGAGAGCTCGGCAAATTCGTGATAACCATCTAGGGTTTCAAATTTGTTAGTAGAACTTCTTATCATCGGCTTGGTGTCGGAGGATGATGTGATAAGAATCAACGGTGGTATGTGTATGCTAATGAATCAGGCGAAGAAATAAGTATAGCAAACACCACTTGCAAGTCAGTACATTATTTTCTAGCTCTTCCGCATCAATCGCAGTTATTTTGTCTTGCTTAGAGACTGATACTTCCTTTGTTTAGGACCACTTACAGAAGAAAATGACCACTCCTTTTTGTGCACCCGAGGAAACCAAAGAAACGCAGCCCTAATGCATTTAGACTCATTCCTGTTATACTTGTGTACCTTGAGAGAAAGAGACATGAAGGTATTTCCCGTGTTGCAGAAGAAACATCAGAGTAGTATAATAGTTACATGATTTAGAGATTTTGCTCTTTCACAATATAGACGTTGTGTTTTTACCGTGGCATAATGTTTCAACGATTATATTCCCTGCTAACAGCGTACGATGGAAAGGAGGTGGAAACAAGTAAAACCAGCATGTGCGCATGAAAAAATGGGATTGGTGCGTCCGTTTATGAATACAGTATCATAGTGAAAACATACTCTCTTTATTTATCAGTATCAGAGGCAAGATAAGCATTTTTTATCGTTCAGATTGGGATATATTTCAGTTGTTTCTTCCTCAGGAGTGGTAAACCATAGTGTCAAGCGAAAAAAGATGTGTCTTCCTTGACTTAGTGTCATTGATTAAATCATGATTTTTAATTATCAAGATGCTAAAAATATAGCTGCAAATAACTTTTATTACCTTTCACTGAGTCTACTTCAAACTAATTATTATATTATAATAATGAGATTGCCATTCACACATGACTCCTTTTTCGTAGCAGGATTGTTTAGTGTTAACTGTCACCATCATATTGATTACATTGATCAGTTATATTACCTCTAGATACAGGAGTCTTAAGTGCGTGCGAGCGTCAATTGGGTCTGGCCGAAAAAAAACGAAAAAAAAAACCCCCGGGGAAACGGGGAGGGAAGGTATTTCCTTATTTACTTCATTTGTATATATTTAACATCCTCTTGCGATAGATGGCTGTGTTTTGGAGTAGGGGAAAGGATGAGAAAAGAAAGGCCTGTATATCTGTTTCTAATTAGTAATGTTAATTGGTTGTGTGTTGATTTCTGTCGGTCTGATACAGCAATGGTTAAAACGTCCATCAACTGTGAAGGGTAAAAAAACATCAGTTCAGTTTCGGTTTAGTTTATTATGGGCGTCTGCCAAAATTTAACAAAAGTTATGATAAATATGCGCTTGAATAATATTAACAAATTATCCGTCATTTGATGTTGTACTGTGAAACTTTGATATTAAGTACTCGTTTATGAAGTATACCTTATTATTAAGTATGAATTTCACATGCAGGGATTCACTATTATTCTGTAATTTCATTATTCAGGTGAACCTCGATATTAAGTTTACCTCAATATATTTTTTCCTTGCATCAAGGCATACTTTATATCGAGGTTTTATTGTATCTTTTCAAACGGTGCGTACTGACATAGCTCAACTTTTATAACATCCTGGTCCAAGAGAGAGAAACAGGAAAGCGTTCAGGAACTTTCAAACAATCGACTAATAATTTCCGTAGATGAAAAGCATGAATCACTTTCAGTTATTAGACATGCCATCCAAGCATGGCAAGCCACTACTCCTACAGTCATAACTTCCGCTTTCTTTTTTCTCATTGTCTGAATAATGTGATTGACTAATATAATTATAGAATGCGAACATTAGCACTTTTTCAGTTGATGCATGATGTTTCGCTTTCGAAAGCAAGATTTGATGACGTAATCACACGACTATTTTCACTTTGTGTAAACCGAAAGTGAGCGTTCTCAGAGTTGACTAATTAAGAATGGTCTGTAAAATATGAATGGAGGTTTTCAATCTACAACCATCCTATTATCCCATCAACAGGGCTTATTTCCGGTGACATAAAAGTGTGTAATACTTTTTTGGTATGTCACACGTTACATAACTTTGACCTTTGACCTACTTACGAATACTTTGATTGGAAGCCTTGGAAACTTCTAGGCGTATGAACATTATATGTGACGTCATTTCTTTTGTGACGTCATTAATATGTGACGTCATTTCTTTTGTAACTATGTTCACTGCCGTGAGGTTTCCCTGTGTCTAGATTTTAAAAAAAAATGATTTCGAGCTTTCTTACCGCTTGTCATCGTTCTCTTCCCGTTTCGGTTTCAGTTCAGTTAAACATTTGAATTAAAGTACTTGAAATGTCGCAGTGTTTCTGTGGTCTAAAGTTTCATTGCTAATTCTCAGTTGTCAGGATATACTTTGTGTCGCTTAACTGTGTGGTTCATTTCAATTCAGTTGTGATTGATGTGTCTCAAACAGGATGAGGACCACTTCAGGGTCCTTTGCACGACTAAAAGTTCATTTTTTTATTAGGTAGAGTTTATATGATAAAAAGGATCTGGAACTAGTGGAACTCGTGTTTGTTTGAGATCAGATTTATGAAATTCGTTATACATTTATCTCTTTCGCAGAAGCTTGCGAATACGATAAATGTATAACTCATTTCATAAATCTGGTATCAAACAAACACTCATTACAGATCCTCTGTTTAGCATATAGACGTCTAATTTACGCATAAACACTTTTGCGATTTTGGTAGATTTTTTTGCGACATCTGTGTAATCCCTCAGAGCAGAGTCCCTTCTCGGAGACTTTCCAAAACCCAAAAATATTTTCCCTAGATAAAGAGAACACGGTTTGAGTCTAGTTTACTTAATCTATAACAATTCTATTAACAAGACGAGACATCATTTCTCAAGAGTTTTCTGTGTCATTGGTAGATTTTTGGTGCATTTTACATAGTGCTTCACAGTGGTGTCCCTTTCCGGAGACTTTTTTTTTCAAAAATCACAAAAAAAAAATTACTTCCCTCGATAAAGAGCAGAAGGGATGAGTTTTAAATCTACAACCATTGTGCATGTCTCAGCATGTATNTTTCCTTGCATCAAGGCATACTTTATATCGAGGTTTTATTGTATCTTTTCAAACGGTGCGTACTGACATAGCTCAACTTTTATAACATCCTGGTCCAAGAGAGAGAAACAGGAAAGCGTTCAGGAACTTTCAAACAATCGACTAATAATTTCCGTAGATGAAAAGCATGAATCACTTTCAGTTATTAGACATGCCATCCAAGCATGGCAAGCCACTACTCCTACAGTCATAACTTCCGCTTTCTTTTTTCTCATTGTCTGAATAATGTGATTGACTAATATAATTATAGAATGCGAACATTAGCACTTTTTCAGTTGATGCATGATGTTTCGCTTTCGAAAGCAAGAGTTGATGACGTAATCACACGACTATTTTCACTTTGTGTAAACCGAAAGTAAGCGTTCTCAGAGTTGACTAATTAAGAATGGTCTGTAAAATATGAATGGAGGTTTTCAATCTACAACCATCCTATTATCCTATCAACAGGGCTTATTTCCGGTGACATGAAAGTGTGTAATACTTTTTTGGTATGTCACACGTTACATAGCTTTGACCTTTGACCTGCTTACGAATACTTTGATTGGAAGCCTTGGAAACTTCTAGGCGTATGAACATTATATGTGACGTCATTTCTTTTGTGATGTCATTAATATGTGACGTCATTTCTTTTGTAACTATGTTCACTGCCGTGAGGTTTCCCTGTGTCTAGATTTTAAAAAAAAATGATTTCGAGCTTTCTTACCGCTTGTCATCGTTCTCTTCCCGTTTCGGTTTCAGTTCAGTTAAACATTTGAATTAAAGTACTTGAAATGTCGCAGTGTTTCTGTGGTCTAAAGTTTCATTGCTAATTCTCAGTTGTCAGGATATACTTTGTGTCGCTTAACTGTGTGGTTCATTTCAATTCAGTTGTGATTGATGTGTCTCAAACAGGATGAGGACCACTTCAGGGTCCTTTGCACGACTAAAAGTTCATTTTTTTATTAGGTAGAGTTTATATGATAAAAAGGATCTGGAACTAGTGGAACTCGTGTTTGTTTGAGATCAGATTTATGAAATTCGTTATACATTTATCTCTTTCGCAGAAGCTTGCGAATACGATAAATGTATAACTCATTTCATAAATCTGGTATCAAACAAACACTCATTACAGATCCTCTGTTTAGCATATAGACGTCTAATTTACGCATAAACACTTTTGCGATTTTGGTAGATTTTTTTGCGACATCTGTGTAATCCCTCAGAGCAGAGTCCCTTCTCGGAGACTTTCCAAAACCCAAAAATATTTTCCCTAGATAAAGAGAACACGGTTTGAGTCTAGTTTACTTAATCTATAACAATTCTATTAACAAGACGAGACATCATTTCTCAAGAGTTTTCTGTGTCATTGGTAGATTTTTGGTGCATTTTACATAGTGCTTCACAGTGGTGTCCCTTTCCGGAGACTTTTTTTTTCAAAAATCACAAAAAAAAAATTACTTCCCTCGATAAAGAGCAGAAGGGATGAGTTTTAAATCTACAACCATTGTGCATGTCTCAGCATGTATTCCTTCAGATCTTTGGCAACAGTTACAGTTCTTCAGAATGATTTCCTTATTTGGAGACTTTCCAAATTGAAAAGAAAATAATTTCCATGGATGAGGAACATAAGGAATGAGAGTAGGTTGTAAAGCTATATCTATTATACGTGTATCTGCATAAACGGGCCTAATTTCTCAAAAATGTGTTGCGTCCTTCCTAGATTTGTGGCACTACTGACCCACAGAGATGTGTCCTGTTTAGGAGACTTTTCAAAATCCAGATAACTTCTTTAGACTAAAACACATCATATTCAGCTATGAGCAGATTAAGTTTTTGAGCCGTTGCACGAAGACCGACATCGTTATCACAACAGATTTAAAATTCTAATTAAAATGGTGCCAGAATTTCCGTGTGACCCAATTTATGACATGCCACTAAAAACCTTAACCCACCGTGCAGGGTAAAGTCATGTCGGAGTAAGTGTTTATCTGCACTTACCTATTCTGTATGTCAATCTACGTCGTTGAAATCGAAAGGTCACACTGAATGTTATCTACCTTGGATTTTCCCACGACAGAGATAACAATATTAACATACATAATAAATAATGCTGTGATGTTTTATTTGTTTTTTCATGCCAAGGGTAAGTTGTAGACTGTTGTTTACCTAGTAGGCCTATATTTTATTGAACCCCAACTTTACCCTACGAGGTAAGTAAGAATTTGATTGTGTATTATTTTACCATTCCGAATTCCTGATTCATTTGAGATCAAAGAGGCTATAACATTTATTAGTTGCTTGTCAATCTCTGCGCTTATGATTTACAGCATGGAAGTCTACAGAATAAACGAAAGCGGAAATGATCGCGCCTGTTGCTTTTTGGAATATCTAGGATCTGAACAATGTTTTCAGGAGAATTTGCTTAGCCTTGAGCCAAACGCAATTTCCCTGCAAAATGGTAACAAATACAGTGGAACTCTGATACTACAACCACCATTAGAAGCAAGGTTCAGAAGGTGTGTTATCCAACGTTTCGTGTTATCCAGTGTTATCCATAAGGTTGGGACTTTAGAATGGAAGTGTGTTAAGCAAGTGATTGTGTTAAGCAGTGATCGTGTTAACAGAGTTCCACTGAATATTGACCCTCGGATGCCACCGTTATGGTTAGCATGTTTGCCATCTTACGACAAAAGGGCACAAAAGCATTGTAAATCATAGTGCATATTATGTGCCTTTCCGTCTTAAGACGGCAGATGTGGTTTCGAACGACAGCCACCACCCCCTTACCTTTCCCCAAACATTTCGATATCAATAAACCAATTAATCTATCTCGACTTTAACAGTGTTTTCTTAAAGCTCTGTCCTCGTTCCCCTTCCCCTCCGGACCCTAATGTCCAGAGCACTGAGGTGGTAGCTAGCGGCTTCAACAGCAGAGACAGCCATTTCTACACAGTGCAAAAACACCTCAGATCTACCTAAATACGATCACCTCCCAGTCTTCATCTGTTCATTCTCTTGCCCTAACTTTCCTCTTACTTCATGCTCCCCATTATAATCTGTTTCTGAAACTCTTGATATCAACCACTTTCTGACTCTCCTGACAATCTCTTCCTGAAGGACTTTCTGTTGCCATCGGTATAACAAAATTAATCTTATAAGATTGTAATTTCACAGTTGACGCCGTTTAATCTCAGTTCGGATAATCGCAAGTTCGGCTAACTGGAAACACTTTTCACACTGAATAATCACTGAATAATCGCTAAACTTTGTAATCGCAACTTTACCAAGCTCTCGAGAAGTGTCTTATTTTCCTAGAACTGAGCGTTCTCGGTCCCACATTTTCCAGATAATATTTCATTTCGGTGTTCTCGCGACAAGTTCTGACCTAGATATAGTCTAGGTCAATCATGAGAAGATAGGGTAACAATATCCTGCAACTGCTTTCTGTGACCTTGATGAACATGACTCAGGTGTGAACTTCACATTTTCTGCTGTATGAAATTTATGGTTGTTCTTCTTTCGCGACTGAGATAACGACTCGCGTTTACGTCCATAAACTGTAAAGTTTAAATTCAGATTATACTGGCGACAGCAGAACAGCAGGAGTTGTTTGTCGTTGCTGCGCTGTCGTGTGCAGTGGTGCTAGACAGTTGTTAGAAATGTGGCGTCTTTTGTGTAGACCGGAAGTGAGAGCTCTGCAAAATGGCGGCCACCCACCATCTACGGCTTCAGTTTTTATCAACTGGCTTGTGTCGGAGGAGATGTAGCAAAAATCAACGGTGGTATGTATGCTAATGAATAAGGCAAAGATATTTAATAACTATAGGACACATCACTTACAAGTCAGTGCATTATTTTCTAGCTGTCCCGCATCAGCCGTAGCTTTCTTGGCTTGCCTAGAGATTGGTACTTCCTTTGCTTAGGACTACCCACAGAAAAAAAAAAGGGGGACCGCTTCTTCCGGGTACCCGCTGGCATCAAACAAACACAGCCGAGGATCGTCAGAGATTCCGAGTCAGATACTCCCGTTAAGAACCTTTTGCTGCCTTTTACTTGAGAGCTTGCGATCTCTTACCTTTGTAAGAATTACATTAACTCTGCATGTTGAACGTTACTAAGGATACATTCAGCGCCGCTGCACTCAAGTATTATTCTTACGATGGTAAGAGGTCCCATTGTAAATGCATACGTTTCCCATTGTAAATGCATAATTTCCTATTAACAGGAGCTGATAGTGTAAGAAGCAGGGCCGAACGACGATCATGAAGAATACGTGTTCTCTTGGCCTCTTTTATTTTCCGAGAAAAAGTAGGAACATAGGGAAGAGGGTATCTGAGCCTGCAATTTTGCACTGTTCTACTTAACAGCTTCTTCAAAGTTATAATTTAGATTCTTTCAGCTTCATGGAGTTAGAAAATGTTCCTGTAAGGCCGTAAATTAAACCGACTGAGTTTATAGACAGCCCTTTGGGAGCAGGAAATCAGATGGCGGTTATCATGTGACGTTTATGCCGAAAATACATCAGCTCTTTGTTTTCTAACAAATTACCGCATGCCGTTTGATAAACTCAAGCTTAATCGATATTCAAGTTTTGACACGTCCTTTAGATTTCTAATAACGGTGCAAATATATTATGTCAAACTTCAGACCTCCAGCTTTGATAGTTTCGATAGTACGATAGGTGCGATAGGTACCTTTCATTTATATGTAGTTCAGTGTTGGGAACATTAGGTATTGGAATATTGCACGCACTGTGTGAGGTACTTCACAGATGTCACTAAATGAGACCGATAGTGCTTTCCCTCGATATGTCGAAGTTGGACTCGCCCGGAGTGTCAGTGAAAGAAACAGATAAAAGTCGATTTTAGACTGAAGTTCAGTAAGTACTAAATCAACCATCTGAATTCTTTTATGAAAAATGGGCAAAAACAAAAAAAAAATGAAAATACAACTTTAATTACCCCGTAGGGAGATTGGTTTACAATGTCATACAGTGTTACACATCTCATTCATAATACAAACACACATAACAATACACATCATACATGTAAAGACATAATATTACAAGCTGGTCGCCAGCGGTGGACCACCCTGGTCTCCCCAGCTCTAAAGCCAGATACTCATTTACACCTGAATCGAGTGAGGAAATGTTAATGAAGCGTCTTTTCCAAGAACAAAACAGCGTAAACCGCCCAGCTCGCGAGTCAAACACACAAACCTTAGACTTGACAGTCTTCAGTTCCTGAGTACGACTCCGAAACCGCACGGCCACGCTTTTACGCATTGCACCACATTCACGAATAGAACTTACTTCCAGAGAAGCGCTTTGCTCAGTGCAGTTTTACAAAAATGATACACTGCTTTGTTTCTCATGTAAAATTTTGAATTTAGCGTATACGGGGATATTGCATCTAAGCAACGAAATGTTCCGATTAAACCAAATTTTCGATTAAGCAACGACTCCAGCAGGCCCAGGGGGGTGAGGGAAGAGATAGGTACCTTAGGGTAGTCAGGGATTCTGAAATTCGTGCCAAGAGAACAGCGTGGTCGAATGTTTAGGGTTTTGGACCCAAGAGTAATAGGCCATGGGTTCGATTTCCGATCTCCGTTACGTTTACATTTCGTTCACAGTTTCCCCAGTCCGCGTGTTCAACAGATACTATACATGGCTGCAGTAGGTGAAAGATATTGTCAGAATGTTAGTGATCGGCGCCTGTAAATGGCAGCGGTACTGTATGCTTCCCTGAGAGTTGAGAAAATCATAGAGTGATCATGCCTGCTGGGGCAATAATAGTGTGAAGTCGCATGAGCGGGTATTAACCTGCATGCGAGACGTATAAACCGCATTGTTATTATTCAGCACCGCTGCACTAAATAAAATGCAGCTGAGTAATTGAAGGGGTGGACGTAAGAACAGACAGTGCGGGGGGGTCTACTGGCTTTCACCCAGGAGGTATCGGCAAAACTATATTCCGTTGGACTGCCAGATAGAACCATTTTCAAATGTATCGAGCTCATTTTACTTTATGGAGCTGAATTGTGGGGCTTTCCCTGAAATACACCAGCCTTTCATTTACTGGGAACTTGGAAGTCCCCGGGAAACATTACATTTAACGAGCATCGTTACATTTTAGTAATCTTCTAAGAAACGTGTCTCTTGATGTTGTGTGGGTGTCAGTGTGTCACTGGCTAATCTCTTTTCTTTATTCTGTGGAGCGGTTTGTGGTAGTCCTTTCCTTACTTTAAACCATCACAGACCAGAAACACCTGTTACGAAGTGGCGGGTTCTCCGAAGGACTTTAGGCGATGAAATATTAATTTGAAGGTGTTTACATCATGAGTCGTGAATCACATGCATTTTCATCTGCACATTTCAGAGCACTATCCGCCCAAATCTTACACTGTGTCCAAATGGGCCAGATACCGTTACATTTCCGATACTTATCCACTTGATTTCGATGCAGAGGAATTTGTTCGGGAAAGGGGTTCTGTGATGCAGCCGAATTGGGCTTCTGTCAGTATGGTGATTTATTTCAACATACCCGAAAAATACGATGAGTAATTTCCTAGGTGTAACCGAAACAAGTACCTATGTGTCATAGCCGAAAATGGGATGAATTATATTCACCATTTTGGATGTTTATCTCAGCTGTCAAGTAGTTAGATATTTGCTGATAACATTAGTTTGATTTGATAGCAGCGATGACGAAGGGGAGACTTCAGATTTCTAGTCTACAGTACTTAATAGAAGTATGACTTTTCTGAAATGCTCTTTTGATGACTGTTGGGCAGACACTGTTCCAACACTTACAGTCTCAGATGGTACTCGGCATATGACCGATGTGTCATGATTTTAGAACGAAGACATGGTCTTTAAGAATATTTGTGTTGTTTCTCAGTGGCAATAGTATTTGATGTTGCGTAACAGGGCTCTCACCTTTTTAAAAGGAATCGGAAATTATATGCCACTGTGGAGCAGCCTGGCCGAATGGTTAAGGCTTTGGATTCAAGGTCTGAAAGTCCTGAGTTTGATTCCCGACCACTGTCGTGTTCAGGGGCGAAGGGTCCATATAATCAAATAATCACTGATTACCAACCAAAAATCAATTGGCCGACCTTGGCCTTCGTGGCAATTTAACAAAAACACCACCAAACCTATTTATTTGCTCTTTGTCAGGCCTATTCTTACTTTGGCCCACGTTCAGAACGTGATACGACTCAAATTTTCTCTGCTATTCACTGATTAAAGGGATAAAGAAGAGCCTGGACAACCCTATTGCCAAATGTGGAGTGGTCTCACAAAAAACTTAAAGAAAGCAAGGAGATTTCACTGGCTGGTCAAGAAGTGTTGCTAATCAAGGTCTCCGCTTGATTTGTGGCACTTTCACCTCTTGCGGTTTAATGTGATGCGGAACAAAAATAACACATTGGTAAAACGAGACACTATTCTATAGCATTTAGTGAAAGTCATTATTATCAAGGACCTCTTTATTTGACAATAATTAACACTGTTGCTGACAAATTAATGACATGCCTTCAGTCACAAGTGTATGACCACTTTTATATTTTCGCTCAGTTTAGACATGAATCCACACTTACAGAAAGCCACATGAACAGTCTCGCCGCACACATTCCTCCATTCACAAGCCCAGTGCTGGTGTTGCCAGGTTCCCTATTTTATTGTGCAATGTAACTGGTTCCCAAAATATTTGGTTGGGGAAAGCCCCTTGGGGTAGATTTATTTTTTTTTTAATGAAGGGATGTTTCTGGCGTTATGAAACATACAAACAAACTTATTAAATGAACATAAATTCGTTTTGGGATATAACATGAATGACAAAACGGCTTGAAAAAGTAATTGAGTTGGCCCCCTGTTCTCAAATCCGGCAAGGTTTGACGATGGCATCACCCACATGTACATAGGCCTACCCATTTGCAAAAAGGTGGGCTCGGCTTCATGTGTTGACTGGGTCTGAAAATTACGATTTCAATAAAATTAGTTTCTTCTTGTTTTAGTCCTGGATATTTGGCTAGAGGTGGAAACGGGGGAGGGGGAGGAGGTCGCTGAGCATAGAGCGGTTTGTCCAAAGATGGTAGCCAGTCTGCTACCCAAGCAACCAAAGGTTATTCTTTTTAAAGAATGACAGATTGTCACTCCCCTACGGTCTGGATGGGTTCTTTCTGCAAGGTCGTGTTCCCTATGTTTAATTTATTAGCCTGGCTTAAGGCTGCTAGGCCTAGCCTTACTGGACCTAAATTCTACAATTTTGGAGCCATTAACCTTGGTGAGTGATAATATACATGTATTTTTGTGCGATCGTGGGGCTGTAACTAATCTGTACTTTTTTGTGTCTTTTCAGCCAACCTGTTTCTAACTACTCAAAATTTTGTTGTAGCTTTTCAGGAATTGCGATGATGCCTACAGATTTTTAAAGTCCATTCTCAGTGTTACAGTATCATCCCGTGAACATCAAATGTGACTCTACGAATAGGCATTATAACACTTTCGAGTGATACCGCTGGCGTAACTATAAGTGACAATCATGTTCAACTATGATTACCCAGTTGAGAAAGTCAGCCTTCGCCCCTGGTCGTGTTATAAGTGCTTTGGGAATGCACCTCGTTCACATTTCCACAATCTGCCAGTCTGGACATTGAGTACTTGTCTATAGGCAGCGTAAGGTGTTGTCAGAATGCTAGTGAGCGGCGCCAAAAATTAACGTCACCGGCAGTATTTGCTCCCCAGGGAGTTGAGAGAGTGATAGAGTGATCTGGCCTACTGGGGTAATAGTAGTGTGAAGTCTCGTAAACGAGCATTAGTACGGATAATTATAACCGTTGTTTATTATTATTATTATTATGATTCAGTTTAACACAACCTTTTTTTTTGTTATTGTTGTTATAAATCTCTCAGGCATACGTAAACATGGAGAGAAGACCATGACATGAACACGAAATGGACTTGGGGTGCAGTACCCCTGTATAATAGTATATCGTAGGGCATTTATCTGCATTTTGCAACAGGACAGTGGAGAACAACGCAACTTTACGGCGCTAATACATGGAAAAGTGTAACAAATTTATACGTCTTTACAAGTTTAACACGATTACACTTGATCGTGCCCAGAATGTAATGGACGCTAAAAGGGCGGTCAAAATAAGATTTACCAAATCGCGGGACAAACACGATAGATAAGACAGTACACTGACAATAAGCGTTAAAAAAACAACAACAACATCAACAAAAAAACATAAATACGTCTAGTTCTAATTTCCGAACCCAAAAAAAAAAAAAAATGAAACTGAAGCATATCTAGAGGAAAAAAAAAATACAAACGCAAATATGGACTCACCCAATAATGACAAAAAAAACGGATGCAGCAGTATCAATAGCAGCAACAACATTAAAGGCGTAGCAACTTGTAATTTATTAGACCAATTCACAACATGCGAACTATTCATTTAGCAGATAAAGAGTTAAAACCCTATAAACTACAGCTTCTGGAAAAGCACGAAAAAAAAAGTTGCGAATAAAAGGAGTTGCAATTATCCATTGATTGACATATACAGTGTATAGGAAAAAAGCATTTTGTTGAGAGGAAAATTTTGCTATTATGTGGATTGTAGTTAAGTGGAGTCGCATGTACCAAGTGCCGGAGAAGAGTGCTGCCTACACAAGACCTTGACATAGGAAGTTGAAGATATGGTGTTGACTTGTTTAAGAGCTCCCGACACTTGGCTCGCCCACGTGTAAGAAAAAGCCCCTTCTCCTCTCGTTGTTCTTTTTATATTTGTTTCGTATCTATTCGTCTTTCTTAGTACTATGTTTTTTAGTGCAGTTTTTTTTAAATTACATGATAGTTTGAGATTGAGTCACCCAAAATGCGCGGGCGTTTTGGGTTAGTCCTGGGGTACTTTCAAGGTTTAGTTTGGTCTTCGTGGTTCTGCCGCCAGTTGGTTAGAGACTTTGTGAATGATTTCTCTAGACCAGCTTTGTCTGCTACAAGGGAGATATTTTGTTTACTTGTTAATGGAATCAACATCATTGCAGTCTGGACAGGTCTGTATGTGCACAGTTCCTTGATTCGAAAGCCAGCGAAGAGTCCATGGAAAGGTGGGGAAGCTTGTTGCATGCGTGAATCTCATGCCTAGCGCTGTTACTGTTAGTATTCTGTCCGGGCTCAGGAAAGATCCCAACCACTAAGCCACTGTTCAAGAAGTAGTGGTATGGCTGTGTATAGACGCCTACTTGACTCCGAACTCAAGGCAGGGCGATGGGTGCTGACGCAGAGGTTGCGGGTTCGATTCCGGCCACATCACTTCCATTCCTTCTTCTATTTTCTCTCAGCATTTGTGTTGTTGAGTACTTAGTCTCTCCGCTTTATTCTACTTTGTGCGAGCATCTGTTTGTGTCCGCTCACTGTCAACTTCTAAGTGCTCCGTTTCCATCTTGTACTACGAAACGTCTCTGTACTGATCAATGTATTCTTCTTAAGCTTCTGGAATCGTGCGTCCTTGTCCCTCTTCCCAAATTCTGCCCATTACTGACATTATTTGTAGATTATAGTGGTCTGTCCATTCCTTCATCTTTTTCTCTATAATATCTGAAAGTCATTTAGTGTGTTGTTTACTGTACCATGTTTAGTTAGACTAGTGTACCTTTGCAGTAGAGAGTTTGCCGTAAGATGAGATAAATACTACAGACATGCCTTACATGCAATGTTGAAATCGCAGTACAGTGTATGGTACTTTTGTTTCTTTCAGGTGGTTATGATGTCCAGCCTAACAGCATCCCGGCTCAGTAAATAAAGAGATCATCGGGTACTTTTATACAGCATGTGATTTAGCTGGAGAAAAAAAAAACAGCCACCGCATTTATGTAATGTCAGTATTCACAACTGGGCGAGATCAAACGTTGATACATGTACATGCCTGTGGTTTTAACAGGATAGATGAGAGTCAACCATAAGAAGGAAGCGATTACTTAGGAGAATCAACGAGATGATCTCATTTAAACATCCATCATACGTGGGTAGTATTAATGCAGATATAAAATTAAGTACAAACACTCTAAGCTTTGTAAAGAGTTAGGGGATCGCTGCTGCAATCGTTTGTACAATAAGACCTAGTGAACAGTCCAGCTACACAGTCACCATTAGGTATGTCACAAAACCGTGCACGCCAAGGTTCAGGTTCTGACCTGGTCAGAGGGGCCACTGGTGGATACACAAGGTCAGCGAGATCAGGTTCTCTGGGCAGTGTTTTAAGTAACAGCGAATACACCATTAGAAGTGGTTCTACCGAGGATTTCTTGTCAACAGATGGACGGGGCATGCGCAGTACTCGACCTGGGCATGCTGCTCAGTCTGCAACATGTGCTGATGGAGACACACCAGAACGACCACCCCCGCGAATACCTCAGCGTCAGCGCAGACCGTCACAGACTTCAGGGTCAAGTGATGAGACTAGACCATTTACATCATCGTCGTCGCGCCCGAACTTGGGACGGACGGAGTCAGCTTCAGAGCTGGTCAGAGGTACCAGTAGTGGCTACACAAGGTCAGAGAGCCAATCACAGGACCCATATTCCCCCAGCGTAAGTGGTAGTGAATTTACTGTTAGAAGTGGTTCTACCGGAGATTTCTTGTTAACAGATGGTCGGGGGAGACGCGACCGGCACTTTGGGCAAGCTGGTAGGTCTGCAAGACGTGGTGCTGGAGACAGGCCACTTCAAAATCCCCCACGAATACCAGAACGTCCAGAGCAGCGCAGACCATCACACACTTCAGAGTCAAGTGATGAAACTAGAACACTGACATCATCTTCGTCTCGCCAGAACTTGGGGCGGACGGAGTCAGCTTCAGAGTTGATCAGAGGTACCAGTAGTGGCTACACAAGGTCAGAGAGCCAATCACAGGACCCATATTCCCCCAGCTTAAGTGGTAGTGAATTTACTGTCAGAAGTGGCTCTACTGGAGATTTCTTGTCCACAGATGGTCGGGGCACGCGCAGTCGTCGACCTTTACAGTCTGCAAGACGAAATCAAGGAGATTCTTCGTTACAACCCACACCAGAAATACCTCAACGTCCAGCGTACTATCGACCATCAACGCCTGGAGGGTTAGCTGAGGAAAGAAGACCACTTACATCGTCCTCATCGAGTCAGAGTTTAATACCATCATGGCAACCATTCGAACCACAACCACTACCACCGCCGCCCCCTTCGCCACCACCACCTGAACCATATCACATGTCTACAGCTTCACTATCGCAGAACCAGCAACAGCAACAACACGGTCAAGCAATGTCAAATCGACGATCACCGTCTGGAGCCTCAAGTTCTGTCCACGAATACTTGGCTCTCCAGCCAGCAGACACTGAGCCTCATAACAATCAAAGACGTGATCAACAATGCGAACCTCTGGGTCGAAATCGAAGGCAAAGACGAGAGAGAGCACACCATTGGCTTCTCCACCGGCATTGTCTCATCAGTACAATCGTCGCCTCATCTACTTTGAGCGTCCTCTCCTTGGCAATGCTCCTTCTCACTGTGTTTAGGCCCGTGTCTTTCTCCTGGGAAAGTAGGATCTTCAAAGAGGGCAGTTATGAGACATGTGTTAAATGTGCTGCCATCATAAACAGTGTCGACCACAGTGATTGGCCAAAACTGATTAGTAAGACAGTGGCTGGTGACAACGAGGTGTATTGTTGTGCCAGATCCAACGACCAGATGTCAGCACTCTATTCCATGGTGAGATCTCATGTTTCTAAACCACACACGCATCTGTTCATCCATCCATTTGTCCATCCATCCATCCATCCATCCATCCATCCATCCATCCATCCATCCATCCATCCGTCCAGTCTCGTATCCATCCATAAATTCATCGGTTTAACTATCCACTTTTTGATTTGCACAACGACTCCTACCGGAATAAGTCTGAGGTAGTCAGCAGGCCTTATGAAATAAATAATCACGAGAGTTGGTTTGACTGTCCTTGTTTCGGGACAGAGGGCTATTAGCATGGAGCTAGGCTGTATCAGTCTTTTGGATGATTTTTTTTTCAACTGTTCTTTCCTGTCTTTGGATGATATATATCCATCATACGTTCACCTCTTATTGATGCTAATTATCGATTTGTATTACCTGTTTTTCAAATGGCATTTATGTAGGTTTTTTTTTTTTTACAATTTTAATTGCAGGTGATGAGTGAACCGGAAAAAGGTAAGTCTATCTGAAACTATCTGCTTTACAGTCAACGCCACTTAATAACAGTTTAGTTTTGTGTCCGCTTATTCTGAGTGTTTTGCATATAGCAGAATATAATGCATTTCCTATGTACCTTTAACAGTGCTGTTCTTCTATACACCTCAGATGGTGCGATTATGGGAAGTTGATTTTAGTAAGATTGTCTCTTTAGTCGGATACTAAGGGAATAGAAGATCCTTCCTTCCATCCATCCATCCATCCATCCATCCATCCATCCATCCATCCATCCATCCATTAATCCATCCATCCTAAGTATATGCATGAAACGATTCCTATGGAATCATTGTGTCAAGTTGTATCATGCAGACGTAATCTACCAAACACACTTGTTGTTATGGTTGTACTTGTTATTGTTGTTGTTACTGCTGCTGAAATGTTGTTCTTGTTGTTGGTGGTAATAGTAATATTGTTCCTTTGGTCGATCATGTGACTGCCATTTTGTTTCTTCCAAACTTTGTGTTGTTCTGTCTTTGAGTGCTGTTGTTTTTTTTCGGATTTCGATCAGCTTCCGAGTAAACTTTTTAAGAGCTTTTAGGACATTAATTTGCCGTGCAGTGAAGTGCGAGCTTACCTTAACAAATGTACCAGTCTTTGTCGTGTCACTGTCACACTTCTGTAAGGATTGTTATCCTTTGCTGCTTCTCTCGTCAATCCCATTCAAATAATGGGGAATTATACTCATCATTTATATCTTTCTTTCATGTTGCAGTTCCAGTCTCTGCTGATGATTGTCTGCACAAAAACAGCCCTGCGGCCCATAAGCACCTTCTGCCTTGTGACCCCAAAGACCGTGAGTTGTTTTAGAGTTTTGTCAGCGGAGGTGGCACATCGTGAGGTGCAAGCCCCATAGCGCCGGGTAGAAATTAGCCAGGAAGCTGATTTAAAATGATACAGCGACTAAATCAAATCCAGATGTCTATAGTATACTTTGCTGTATGCATTCAAATTACGCTTTTGCACCGGGTTCATATTACAGTTTTGTGCACCCTCGTTGGCCGGTCCATATTAACAAAAAAGTAGGGGAGGGGAGGAGGGAAGAGTTGCACGGATAGTTTTGGGGGTCATGAGCTGCCGCTGTTTATTAGATCATTGGTGGTGATGGTGTTGTTGGTGGTGGTGGTGGTGATAGTGATGGCAATGACAATGGTGATGGTGAAGATGATGGTGCTGTGGCATGGTGGTTGTTCGTATGGTGATGGTGCATGTCGTGATATGTTGTGTAGAGGCTGATGATGGTAAAGGAAGATGAGTACTCCGTCTTAAGCTTGAAGAGGAGTCACATTTTATCCAAACATTGGCATATTACTGTATTATATAGTCTATTATTTGTGATATCATATTAATGTATATATTATAGTTTCATTTTCAAATTCTTTTACAATCACTGGTGTGACTGAACTTTTCAGTTTTCATCATGGTTTCAAAGGATGATGACGGTGATGCTTTTGGAGATGACTGAGAAGATAGTGGTGGTAGTATATATATATATATATATATATGTATAGCGATGGTCATGATGCTGCAGTGTCATGGTTGTTCTTGCAATGATAGTTGTTGAGGTTATGGTTTTGTAAAGAGGTTGATGATGCTCATACTGATCCCTAACATTCTCACAGTATCTTTCACTGCCTATAGCCAGGTCCTCATTTTAAAGAAAAGTGAATGAAGTGCTGTTCCAAGCCACTTAAAATATGATCATAGTGGGAATCTAACCAACAACAATTTATCCACACAAAAGTTTATGCTTATCACAATCTGAATTTTTTTTTGCGTAATAACGAAGGACTAGTTTCATTAATAATAACAGGATTGTTTCATAAACCATCCCAAACTGTTGCAGCGTGTGAACTTGAAGGCCGAATTACTTTGAAGATCAACCCAAATGTCACGAAACCATCTGAAATCAGCAGAAAGGTGCACGTGCAATCCAACGGCCTTCATGTTCAGCATCCAGGATTGTATTTTGTCTACTCTGGTATTTTTTACCACAACAAGCAGTTGTGTAACGAACTCAAGTATAAGGTGAGCCATCATTTCAACCAGGCTCAAATGCTCATGTCATTTCTGAGTGTACTCCCAGGTTGTTTCTAAGTGTGTTCCCATGTTTTTTGAGTGTGTTCCCATGTCTTTCTGAGTATGTTCCCATGCCGTTTCTTTAGTGTGTTCCCATGTTGTTTCTGAGTGTGTTCCCATGTTGTTTCTGAGTGTGTTCCCATGTTGTTCCTGAGTGTGTTCCCCATGTTGTTTCTGAGATTGTTCGCCATGTTGTTTCTGAGATTGTTCTCCATGTCGTTTCTGAATGTTTTCCATGTTGTTTCAGAGTGTATTAGATTGTTCTCCATGTCGTTTCTGAATGTTTTCCATGTTGTTTCAGAGTGTATTCCCATGCCATTTCTGATTGTATTCCCATGTTGTTTTGGGTGTGTTCCCATGTCATTTCTGAGTGTATTCCCATGTTAATTCTGGGTATGTTCCCATGTTGTTTCTGGGTATATGATTGCCATGTTGTTTTCTGAATGCATTCCCATGTCATTTCTGAGTGTTTTCCCATGTTGTTTCTGAGTGTGTTCCTCATATATTGTTTCTGAGTGTTTTCCCATGTTGGCTGAGATAAAAAAGTATACAGTGGGACCTCAATATTAAGTGCCCATTTAATATGTATACTTGTACCTTGATCTTAAGTATGAACTTTACAAGCATGGGTGGTTTATTTTTCTAATATTTCATTATTCAATCAGACCGCGACATTAAGTTCAGTTCAGTAAGAAGTATACTTTTTCAATGCGTGAAAGGCAAACTTGTTCTTTATATCAATGTTCCACTCTGTGTATTTCAGCCAGTCAAAATGAGACTATGTTGCTGGACTAGGAACTGAGATATCAGACTATAGTTTTGTTTGTTGCAGAAATTGAAAGTAAAGTCATTTCTATACACAAAAACATTTGGTTAATTGGGTGAATGGTTGATAATTGTAGACAAACCTGACTGTTTGTAAGGCAGAATAGATGACTTGTAGAGTGAAATTTGTTCTTTGGTCAAAGTTTTTAGAATTTTGTAAGAGGATGATCCCCTGCCGTAGCAAAAGACTATTCTTCAAACCAGAATAATGCTAGGTCAAAACTTTCTACAACTAGAGATAGGAAACTCTTATTCAGGGAGTTCGGCAACAGCAGATCTTTGGAGGGAGATACTCTCTTCCAACAAGTATTTCGGCCCTTTGACTTTCTTACAAGTTATGGAAGTCCGCTCAGTGGAGATTCATATTGCTCCAACAGCTCAATATGGTCAAAATACAACTTCAGCCTTACAGCGACTCTACTATCATTTCAGTTTACAAGTCTTCTGTGCCTGTTTGGTAGCCTATAATAATAGTTGTTTGTGAAGGTGTGTGTTTGTGTTTGTGTTTGTGTTTGAAGACGTAGGCATGTGGCTGTTAAGCATTTTGAGCCCTCAGAGGGTGAAGCACTATAAAAATAGACTTTATTATTAATATTTTGTTATTATTATTATCATCAGTGTGATTGGTTTGCCTTCATTATTGTTGGGGTGATGTTATCTCAGGTTTCAGGATTGCTCTATTTCTTGAATTTCATAATTGTGACCGGAAACTGTGGCTTTATGGCATGAAAAACTAATTTGTCTTTGTTTTTTTTGTTTTGTTTTTATCACAGGAAGGATTCCATTACATCAATCGTCACAGTCAGCAATATCCTGTTAATTCAGGCATTCTTGTGAAAAGTGTTCACACTTGCTGCAGAGACTGTAAATCAGATTATACTAGTAAATTTGCTGGTGAGTAAAAGGATGAAATTGTTAAAATACATACAGGTCCTTGGCACTCACGAGAGGGGCAAATCACTCATTTTGTACAACCCAATTAATCCACTAACATATAAGATTCCCCTGTTTTCGGGGCCCTGCCAGGCAGTGTCAGAGTGTAGAAATATGTAAAATGATTTGTGATCTAAATAAAGCATCCGATTTAAAGTTTCAGGTACAATTTGAACCTTCTAGATAAAAAAATAAAGTGTGCAGGCCTATGTATTAGCACACAGAACCAGCTGAATGAAAATTGGGGACGAAATCATAGTTGGAGATTACCTTTTTTGAAAGAGATTTATAGAAAATTTTGGGCAGTGACCCCCTTTTTTTTTCTGCTTAAATTATCGGGCAAAAGAAGTACTTTAACCCCCACGGGAGAAATTTCCCGAAATCACAGTGGTATTTGTAGAATAACACAAAATGTTAATAGGGTTGAAAGAAGAAAAACAATGGGGTCCAGTAATCTACAAGGATGAGCTGGCATGGAGGAGAAGAAGTTGTCAGGAGAGGTGGAGAGGAGGAAGAAAAAGTTAGAGACAGATTGAAAAGCAATGGATTGAAAGAAGGAATTAGGGAAGAAGAGGTAGAGAGGAGGAAGAGAAGTTGGAGATGTATTGAAATGCCATGGATTGATAGAAGACATTGGGGAAAGATGTGTGAAAACAAAGGAGATGTATGAACAAGAGAAGGAGAAAGCAATGAGTGGACAAACCTTAGAATGAATGAGAAGAAAATGAAAATAAATCAGAAACAAAACGAGGTGGAGGGCAGAGAACTGGATGACATGTAATTACTTCTGTGTTCAAAGTAAAGAGGAAGTCAGTGTATGAATAAGGTAAGGATGATGACTAGCAGTTACTTTGGTATGCAATTCATTTGTAAAAATATGTATTTATATGTATTATGAATGACATGTGTGACACTCTTTGGCATTGTAAAACAATTTCCCTGTGAAGTAAATATAAAGGTCCTGTTTTCAATTTTTCTTTATGAATAGATCTGTGGGTCATATTTTTTTTGTTCTTTTCAATTCAGGTGGTGTTTTCCAGCTCAATGAAGGTGATTTAATCTTCATCACTGTCAACCAACTAAATATGACCAGTTTTGATGGGACTTCATCTTTTGTTGGAATCATGATGCTTGGAGACTTGGGAAAAGATTCTAGCAGTGAGGCAAAGTCTGGAAAAAGATAGAACTGAATCACAGGATAGAAGAAGATCCTTGGACTGGGCCAAATCCCCCTGCTTCCTAAATACCAGCAAGTATTTGGGCCCTTTGTGAGCTCTTCAAACGTTCTAGTAACTGGAAGGGGTGATACCTCAGGTTTGATTGGCTGCAAAGCTGAGCCCATCCTCTGCTGGCAGAGCCCTGCCTTTTTGGCACAGTGCCACCATCTTTAAGCTGAAGAAAGGCACTGTATGTTCAAAACCAACCTACACTGCATAGGCAAAGCAGAGAGGCCCAAATGCACCTGCTGCCAGGTGCTACAGACACCCCTGCATGTCCTGCATACCTGTCCAGAATGCCAGACTCTCGAACATGAGATTTTGCCAGAGGCACCTGAAGTCAACACAGCTACCAAGCTGTGGTGAACCCTCATAAATCTGCAGAGGACTGTCCAATTTACCTACGGGCAAACTTTAATGCAGGACAGGGAACGAAGAACAAGAAGAGGCTTGATGCTGATGTACTGTGTTTAGCTTCTGAAATTGAATCATCTGGCATGAATGAAATGTCAGAGTTTGGAACGCAGCTGACGTTGCAGCTGAAGCAGATAGTGAAGGAAGACCAACAAAGGAACTGTGTGTCATGACTCATATGGTGCCAGAAGATGCATAGATGAGTCAGACTAGACAAAGGAAAGAGAACTGAAAGGGCAGAGATGCAAAGCGTCCATCCTCTATAACACAAAACATTCTCAAGCCAAAAGGGCTGGAGAATGAGCCACTCAAAGGCCATAGATATGCAAAATCCATATATTAATGAATGTACTACGCTAGCCATGGTGAACACTACCAATGTTTTGAGAGTTTCCTGTGGTTACCGCTTTGCGTTAACTAATGTAATGATTATAAATGCGTACGGCCACAAGAGACCATCCTTCCCAATTGCGAAGGTGCAGCAACTTACATTAAGCCACCTTCCTTGATGAGAGTTAGGGCAAAAATTGCCAAGAAGGATATATTGTCATCTGGGAGCAATAATCCTGTAAGAAATAAAGAAGAAAACGTAGATACAAGATTGCGGCACTGATGCAATAATATAGCAAACACTTTCAAGTGCAATATAATGGATTGTCAAATAGACAATCAACACATTAGACATGATGTCACTACTAGTGCTAATGTTCCATTGTCATGAACAGATCTCATGAGAGTATTTCCAACAGAAGGAAGAATGAAAAGTCATTGTCAGTTGTCTGCATTGTCTCTTACTGTCTTTTAAATCCATGTGCAGAGCCAGGGTTTTGCTTGTGGAAAAGTGAAGATGAAGACTTGAGAGAGAGTGATATGTAAACATACTACAACTTTTCTTTGCAGGGAACTAGCAGTATTCTGAAATCCATTGCAACTCACAAATTAAGAGCTGGCTTTGCTGATCTGTTGTACTCATATCATAAAATTAGCTTAGTGCAAAACAGCTTTGACTGTTTTTTTTTTTTTTTTGGTCCCACTCCTTTCTGATTGGCACTGGCGTTGGTTAGTTGTTTGTTACTTTCATTCAGGGGGTTAACATTCTGTTCTTATTTTAGGATTTTACATTGTTACTTCCTCCCACCGCCTACACAAATGGGGGTCACCTATATCCCAAATGAAAATAAATCCCCCATTAGTGTTAGGACGGTTCCTACATCTATAACCCTGGCTCAGCTGGGTCCCAGGGGTGGAGTATTGACCCCATGCCCTGCTCCCCTATCGGAAGCGACCATATCAAGTTTGTTCTCACTGCCATCATTTAACCCTATCAAAGAGACCGAAAGACTGCGGGAGCCTTTTCTATAGCAGTATTATTAGATGTTATGGTCCTTCTCCTAAGGGTTGGTTCAGCGTGTTAGATGTCTGAGTTCTGATGTGCATGTCCCTTTTTAGCTTAATTGTATTGTGATGCAGCTATGCTTTGACTGTTGTTTGGTGAATTTCCTATGAAGTCTGTGTGATTGTATCATTCATCACTCATGAAAATGTAATACTACAGTAAGTCATAACCCTTGTATGCATGAATCATCATGTGCTAAGTGAAAATATTCTCACAAATATGGACAATGGGTTTACAACATTAATGATAATGTCATGTGTGATAGCATCTTTCGCACTAATTTGGAGGCATAACCCCTGTGATAAGTTGGACTGGCAGCCTGAATATTTTCAGTATTATTTCTTCCCTTTGAGATCATGTCATTTTATAGTCACTGGCACCCATTGTTTTTCCTCCTTTGAGCCCCTTTGAATGAAATAGATCATTCTACAAATTCTTCTGTAATTTTAATATTTTTTACATTTTTTTTTTGCCATGGAGTGTAAAGTATTTCCATTGCCCACTTGACTTTCAAAGATGGACCCTCCCTCCTGACTTTATCCCAATATTTTATTAGCCTGGGTTTTACTAGACATCTGTGAACTCTGTGTGCTGATACATAAGCCTAACACACTTTATTTTTACATTTATTAGGCCCAAATTGTACCTGCAACTTTTAAATTGAATGCCTTCTGTTGATCACAGGTCTTTTTATATATTTTTTCATCCTGACATTGGTTGGCAGGGCACAAAGAAAGGGGGATTTTTTGTATTTTTATTAGCACATTAACTGGGTTCTACACAATCAATGATTTGGCATATTTATTATATTAATAGATGCCAGATGCCTTGTTCTGAGAAAATTAGAAGGGGGCAAAAGACAGTAAAAACAATATAAAATTGGTAAAAATAGTAGTCTTACAGTAAAAGAAACTTTGAAAGTAATGAAAGGGGCAGAAGTAAGGATTTTACATTGAAAGAACTCCTGAGCTTAACCCTCTAGTGCCCAGGCATAGAAATACTGGTAGGAAAATTCTGAAAATTCACATACACACTTCAAATGTCACTCAAAATACATATAAAAAATTGGTTTTGAACAATTTCAATATTAATAAGTGAAACATTTTGGGTCAAATTTGGACCTCCGGGCACTGAAACATCCGTGCCATATTTGGACCACTGGGTTGTGTGGGTTGCCAAATATGGACCAGTGGGCACTAGAGGGTTAAGAAAGTTCTCGGATAGCAAACTTTGATGTGTATCTGTTCAGCCACATGTTTTTATATTATACTCATTTTATGGAAATGATTGAATTCTTTTACTTTTCTTGTCCTTCTGGTGATACAGATAGAAGTGTTCAGTGGTTTCTGAGATTTGATTTAATGGCATGGTAAGCAGATTTTCACCAAATAATCAGGGTTTTTTTTTTGTCACAGTCTAATTGTTTTAGTTTGTTACACCTGCTACGGCAAATTGAAATTGTCTGTTGCATACCTATTGCTTTTCGCTTGATATGACCTCATAATGTAAACTTGATGTACGCTATAGTGATATCAAATTTTGAGATGAGGTCTTATTTTCTTTATTTTCCTTGTTGTGAACTACAGGTAAAATGAACTTTATGTATCTTCATTTTCCCTTGGGCAGTTTTAATGCATTTTCTCCTGTTTTTTTTTCTTGTAAAATTGCTTTTGAGATAGGCCAGATGACTATCAGTGGGTTAAAAGTGGTAGGATTGAGATTTTAAGCCTTTATGTGAAGCAACTGCAAGTGCATATGCAGTTGAAGAGGAAGTATAGCTGTGCAGTTTATGAGTTACATTCAGAAACTGAAGACTGTTAAGTCTAAGGTTTGTGTGTTCAACTTTTGGGCCAGATGGTTTTCATTATGGTGCCCTTGGGAAAGACACTTCACTTCTGTTTCCCCACTCAGCTCAGGTATGAAGGAGTACCTGGCTTAAGAGCTTGGCAAAGGGAGAAGTGGGGGGGAGAGGGAAGGGGAGGACCAGGACACTGCACTGTGGCAGCCAGCAATGATTTTGTTATGGATTTCATGGGTAATGTATGATGTTCTATGTTTATCTGTATTGTGAATGAGATGTACATTAATGTGTGGCACTGTAAAACAGTTTCGCCTATGGGCTGAATAAAATTCCTGTTTTATGATTTTGTTTGATAGGTAGGTGAATGATTAAGGCCATGATTATATATAACTTGGTTTGGTCCCTGCCCTCTTCTCTCCCTCCTCCCACCTCTTCTCCCCCCCCGCCCGCTCCAACAAATGATGAGGTTTCCTGTCCTCTTCTCTCATCGTCTCTTTTTTTTTCCTTTAGTTCCCTCTTTCTCCTGATTCTTATTTTGGGGTGCAAGATGTTTATGTGAATGGCTAACCTTTCAAAAAGGATGTTATATCTTATCATTCTGATGATAAAACAAACTTTTAGTACAGTGAAACCTCGCNCCCTTGTTCTACATGTGTATTTTCGTTGTACCGCCATTCTCGTTATACCGCCATTTTTCTGTTTGCCCCTTACTTGGCGGTATAACGAGGTTTCAGTGTATCTCCATTATGAGAAAAAAAAATGTATTTCATGCTTCTATGAAAATCAGTGTATGCCTGTGTATAACAATCATCAGTGTACATGGACCTTCTTTTCAAATGTCTTCGTTTTCAGAAAACAATTTAAAAATGTCACCTTTCTTTAAAGGGACAGGAGTAGTCATTTGCTTCACAGCCTTATGAGTTCACATTATGTAGTCTTAAAACTTAAACTGCGTACAATTTTTCTTTCGCCCAACAGTTTCTGAGAAAACACTACCGGTACTGAAGTGTTGAGATTTTCACTCCACATGCGCCACCATATTTGTGCTGCATGTCATCAAAAAGCCAGATAGGCAAGCAGGCAATTGGAACAGACAATTGGTTTGCACATACATCCACACCAATCATCTGCTAACTTTTCTTGCTTTAAGACTTCACACAGCACTAGTATTGGGAGCGTATGCGCAATGAAAATTCCGACATGCAAGCAGTGTTTTCTCAGAAATGATCAGGCAAAAGGAAAATGTATGCACTGTAAAATGTCTGGCTTGTTTTTTTCAGACTGTTAAGTAAATATTTATGCTTGTCCCTTTAAGACATGTTTTAGTAGCCAGTCTGTAGATGATTCAAATATGTTCCGTACACTTTACCTCATGTAATAGTTTAATATTAGCCCCAGTAGCCACTAGCTCAGTTTTCGGTACAAGCAGCGTTGTGCTGTTGTTTAAGGCTATTTCCAACTCTGCTGTCACCTCATGGTCAAGTAGATTGAAGTGTGTGCTTATGGGTGTTCATGATTGCAAACTTTGTATTTGAACTGTGTATTTGTGGTTATTGAATCTTAGGCAGAATGCAGATTGCAATACTGTCCCATTTACTTGCAATGCAATGCGTGCAATTCATAGAGCAGATTACACATGAGATTGAGCAAATAATGGGATGTTTGATTGAGTATGTATGGCTAGATGTGCATGTGGAATATTTCATATGTTTGCATCACAGGGGTGGCATTTTTATATATAAGGATTTTTTTTTCTTGAGGAGGGTAAAAAGTGTACATTGAATGCATTAGGACATCTGTTAAATATGTTGGAGAGAGAGAGAAGGACAGGAGTATAAGGAAGTATGAGCATGAGTACAAATGATGAAAGAGGGAGCAAATGAATTAACTATTAGCTATATAATTGTTATACTTGCTAATTTAATTTGGATGTTGTTGGAGCTTAGTAAACTTATTATTATTGTTATTGATAGCAGATATTGAACTAGTCCATGATAACTAATAACTAGCAAGAATAACTGAGATTTGTAAAACTCAACATTAGAGTGTTATGCCAGAAAGATCCTCTGAGTGTTCCGTTCATAACATATATGTAAAATGGGATTTTCAACATTTAGTTTTCTTTGGAAGTAGGGGACATGTCAGACCCCCCGAAGTGCAGTTTGGGTGGTTAGAAGTAACATGCCAACGTGAGCACATTTCCAACATTTAAATAAAAATAATGATATGTGCTGTTAGGAAAAAACGTTCTTGAGGCACTTAATTTATAAAAGCTTGTGAAAAAATATTGATATTTAACAAAGTTATGACAGAAAGAGTAGATGTCTGGGGTCTGTCAGACCCAAAGTGTAAGTAAAGCCCATCCAAAAATTTGGGGATACATTATCACAGGCAAACACACATCTCAAGAAATCAACTGTATCACATTAATCCTGAGTTCAATATATTGCGTACTCTTTCACTACCACCTGGCAACAAACGATTACCCAGGGCTGCCTTAGCCGACTAGAATAGGCTTGATGAGAGTCTCCGTCTGACATAAAAACTTGACCACTACACTGCCGTCATTTTTAAGAATACAGTATATGCAGTTTTGAGAAGTTTACAGGAGAGCTTGATATACTGTATTTCTATTAGTAATGGGTGCACAATCTCAAAAACCGTATATACAAATTTAAGCTTTGTCATTTTTTGTGAATAAGGTACGAAACTCAGATAGAAAAATGCGCCACGCCTTGGTCCTTTGGGTGGGTATAAAAAGTCAGTTTTGCCCAAAACTGCATATACTGTATTTTTTAAAATGACGGCAGTGCAGGCAAAAGTAGATCTAACCGAAATAATTAAATACTCAAAAATCACTGAGAACATATTTTGTCGATTTATTTGACTAAACGGACCCATGCTGTTTTCGGAATTACAATAATTCAGCATGCGCCTTACTGAAAAGCAACTTTGTTTAAGATCGAATCTCGTGGTAGGAAGTTGTTGATAATAAACTTACGCATGCACAGAAGTTTTCATACCTTCGGCTTTTTGTTCTTTGGAAGATTATTGGTTAAATAATGAACCGGATTTTCCGGCTTGGGATCCAAAACAAGTTTCGACTTGAGGCCGGAAAATCTGGTTTGGGGGAGTCATTGGGTTAAAGTGTGGCTATCCTATGGTCAGTTGTAAGTCAGGACTAGAAAACGGTGGACTCCAAAGTCCGTCTTTACATATTTTAGATAATGTACAGGTGATATTTCCTAATTTATTCAGCATTTCTGCTTTGTTTTGTTGAATGGAGCTTAAGCGTTGGTAATGAAAAGTTCGATGTTGATACCTTATGACATCTGTACTGGCATAATGCTGTCGCTGTATATGCAATCATGGTTGTGAATTTACTCGGAAATGAGATCATGTTTGATTTTGTAAGATGACAGTTGATATTGTTTAAAATGTAATTTCTGTGCCACAAAGCAGTAGCTTATTCAGATGTTTATATCCCTCAAATACTGCAGTGAGTATTTCAAGTATTATGTTATTACATTATTGCATATTTATCATGTCATCGGCCTTCACATAGGACCGGTCAAGTTCAAATATGTTGCTGTTGATAAGTTACATGCAAGAAAGGCTGTCACCCACTGGTGTGTTGAGTTTCACAAAACTGTTTAATTGCAAACAGTGTGATTAAGGCTTCATGTCTGACTAAAAGTAATAGTGTTTTTACAGTGAAGTCTGCACAGAGATTATATAGTTTTATCTCTCATATTTTTACTCTGTTTTTATACGTGGTCATGGAATACAATGGAATTATGCTCAAATAAGGACAGTATTGTTACTGTGGTATAAAAATGGCCTACATTATTTTTCATATTTTTTAAGGGAATTTGGGGAAAACATGTTTATGGCAAAGCAAGGAGGAGTCAGTGTGTAGTGCTGCAATTGCACTTTTGGTGAGAAATTACTGGTGCATTTTAAGTTTTTTAACAATGAGTCTTGATCTCATTTTTACTAACTTATCAAATGAACATTCAATGTTTTCTTTTGGTTTCATATTTTCATCTTCTCTCTCTCAGTCTGTCTTTCACTTTCTCTCCATCTCTGTCTCTTCATCTTCCACCATCTGAATTTGGGTGAATAAATGTATATCATATAGAATACTTTTTTACATCAAACATAAACAAATGCGATTTGTATAATTGCAAAGTGTTCCGTGCCTTTTGTTACCGTTATTAAATAGCTGACTGTTATTTTCTTTATGCCTGTGTGTGGATATATATGCATACATTAATATTGATGTTGCACAAGTACATTGTCATAATAAATTTTATAGAAATAAATCTTTTGAAATGTATACAGAATTGAAGGAAAATGTGCAAAAAGAGAGACCAAGCAACCAAGCGAGTGTCACTAGAAAGACAGCGTAGGTTGAGAAAAAAACGAGATTATGCTTAGCTACACAGCTCTTTCAATGAAAAAAAATGGTCACAATTTTTTGAGGACTCTGTGGTATTACTTTCTTACAGATTCCATCAATTCATAACATGCATAGTAATTTGTACTCTTCTATGCCTGTATATTATTATGTTTGAAAACAGTGGCCGTATGCATAATCCATACGTTAGTTAATATACTGTGTAAACTACAGTGAACATTTCTAATGTTTTGGGAGTATCCCTTGATTAGACTGGCGCCTTGCATTAACTAACGTAAGAATTATATATTATATGGTCACAGGTAACAATGTTTGGCACTATGAAATATTCCTACTGTATGATTAAAAGGCTATTTTTAACTGTTCGTTTTCAGTAGTGCTACTGCTATAACTTGACTACAACAAATGTTATTATAACATAACACTACAGTAGTCATATTGCCTACTGTGATGAACGACACGTTTCATTTATCGGCCAGGTGCACAAAACAGAGCAGAGTGAAACCTCCCAGTCTCCAATCTCACAAATTTGAATTTCTCTCCTTCTTACTGCGAAGCTCCCTCACTGATTTTATTCGGTGGAGTCCACTTAAAGTGAACAGCACTGGATCAGTGCAAAGTGTTCACTTCAACCGAAATTCACATTAACTATTTTTCATGGAAAACAACTTTTACATGACATTTCATAGTTGAATAAACTTGTAGAGCATCTCTTTAAAAGAAAGTGGGCGGGGGAGGGGAGAAGAGGGGGAAGGTTTGTCAGCGGTAGGGCTACTATGCATAGGACAGATCTACTAGTTCAGCTGTCGTCCTTCTTACATTCCAAGTCTTTCATACCATGTTCCTGTTGGGTTAAAATGTTGGGACAAGAGGAGGCTTTAGTGTTTACAGCAATAAATCTTACCATGTCAATATAGATACCGATTCACAATCTTGATGGGAAGTATGTTAGGGCCATGGGTGAATTTAGGCTCACACATGGAAGTTCGGGACTGATTCAGGCAGTAGGTGTTTAAATTGCTGTAAAGTTAATATCCCTATGGTGTAGCTGTAGCAGGTTCAGACTTGCAAGCTGAGAGACTCTGGGTTCAAGTTCTGGTAGGGATGTGACATTTTCTAGTGTAGGTTTTTTCAGCCCCACCCCGCCCCCCTTTCTCAAAATTGATCTTTCACAGTAATTTGATAACATTCCTAATGGCACATTTCCTAATCAATCATAATATGTAGCAGTTTCCAAAAACTTATCAGATCAGGCTCACACTTCTCCCCATTAATGAGCAGTATAGTTGAATTAAGTCTTTCCACTCGGTTACACTGAGAATCAGAATTCAGTGGGTGAGGCAGTTGATTTCATCCATATAAAATAAAGAAGAAATAGGTTCGGGCCTCAGCACAGGTTTACTTCAAGTGAAAGTTCACATTAAGAGAGTTCACATCTTGCGGGTTTCACTGTCATTTCTATAAAACTTACCTCACAATGTCTAATACTAGTAATACCTCACAACCAGTTCTGAGCCGATTCCCCCAATATCTGAATTTGTTTGGTTCTACAGTATTTCCTAAATAACACTTTAAAGCAAGCCTGATGATATAACTCTGTAATTATTATTTTTTCCGCAAGGTAATGGACCTGCAGTTCATTGTAATTGATTGTATTTCTTATGAGTAGTTAAATGTAAATTTAAGTCACATGTTTTGCCTCAGTTTCTTTACTGTTTGATGTATAATGGAAAAAAAACTGTGAAGGAGGAAAGTTATTTGTCCATTCATTGCCCCACTTTATATCTTGCTCAAAAAATCAAAAAAAAGCATCACTTTATTCCCGCTGTGCTTATGCTTTGTTCCATTCCGTATCAGAGTTGAAGAAGTGCAAAACAATTTTCTAGTCATGAAAGGAGATGCACTGTTGAAGAGAGTTTCAAACCTGAAGAAGCTCACTGATCTTGATAAGATGAGATGGTATCGTATCTTCATTAAGAAGTGAAAATTCCTAGCCAGTGTTTCTGTCTGATGAACCAGCCAAAGTACAGACCAAAGCTGTAGTCTATTCACAAGGCCCTACTGTCAAATAAGCGCTTCATCTTTATATATCAAGGCTGTGATCAGTCGGTCAAACAGAAACACTGATACGGATTCCTTTTCTCATTTATTAGCATATGTATAAAGCACAATGACAAATCATACTGTACCTATAAATGTTATCAATCCTTCACATATTGTAGCACTGGGAGTCAGATGTGGTAGCACTGGGAGTCAGATGTGATGCCCATGGATACTACTGCATCTGGTAACTCTCAGGGTAAAGATAGTGTGGTTGTTGTCCCTTAACAACAATAATGCGACCTCACAGGAATGTAGTGCCATTGATGATATATAGTAGTTTACTAGATACATGAATAGAATTGACATTATGTTTGATATGAGACGGGCATATCTTGACCTAGCCCTCGCAACTGGTGGGGATAAATCCTTCTGTTTTTTTGCTAAAAATAGAATGTATCCTTTGTAGATGATGTTCACTGTAAATGAAATTGAGTTTAATTTCTGGAATTTTAAAAAGTACCTATGTTTGCATAGCCTTGAACCTTAAGTACTAAAAAGTTGAAAGCTTCCGTTAGAGAATGTTAGTAGTAATAGGCATCAACTGTATTGTAACTACAAGCATGAACTCCTGTCCACTATTTCCTGTTTCCCTCTTTGTCCCTAAAGTGTTGTTGAGAAAGCTTCCAATGATGTTTGCACATGTCTTTCGACCATTTGATTATTCTGTTCACTTTTGAATATTTGAGTATTATCACCGTCCCTTTAATTAGAGGTTATTTGCTTTGCTATGATCAAATGTAAACATATGTACAACATAATGATATATATGTGTTAAAATGAAATAATATATATGTGTTAAAAATGAAATAAAAGTTGAGAGTAATGTAATCAAAAGTTTTTGATTATCCTTGTTGTCACATGTTTCATTCAGATTTTCACACCTCTGCCAAAAATAGTGATGATACTGATGATGATGAGTGATGATACTGACGACAATGAGTGATAATACTGATAACGATGAGTGATGATATTGACAGTGATATGTGATGATATTGACAATGATGAGTGATGATACTGACAATGACGACACTGATAACACAGAGCTATGACTGTCAATATGATATTGGACCTGAAACAATGAAGACAATGTTGATGACACAGGCGATCTTTTTTTTTTAAATTTTGTTAATTGCAGATGGTGGCTTTGGAGAAAACCCATCTACATGGGGAATAGTATCGATGCAAACTTAACCACATGATACGTGATTTTTGGCGTATCATTGCCATATTGCGTTCCTAGGATATTCAGAATGAGCTGCATGTTGAAAACTTGTATTAAATTATTTAATCTTAACAGTAGCAGCACAGCAACAGCAACAATAACACCGGTAGCAGCAGCGACAACAATGACAACAACATTAACAAAGAAATATTATGAGAAAAAACAAATTGTTGAAACACTACTTCTGAATACGTGTAATTGTCGTTTCCAGTACATAGAAAATAAATATAACAGTAAACACCAACAAAAAATATTTCATCAGAAAGAGAATGTAGTCAGAAATAGGATAAGCCAACTGTGTAGGGCTGGATGTATGAAGTTGCCAACAGCACCTGGCTTACGAATATAATGCAAATTTAAGCAGTCTCTGTAAAATCAGAAAACTGGCCATGGGGAGGAGGGAAAGAGGTTGGATTTGACTTTCAAAGACTTAGATAAGTGCAAATACATTCGTAGACTCAGAATAAGTGAGGTTTGGCCATTCAAGTATAAACTTTGTGGTTGTTGCTAGGTGGGTAAGATTACCCTGTTTACTGTGTGAAAATACCTAAAAATACTAGGTAGCCTAATTCACTACCTAAGTTCTGAAAATCAGATTGGTTTAGGGACATGTTTCTTTGTGTCAAAATTTGGAGGAAGAGTTAAGCAACTTGTGTGGCAGGAATTTTGGCATGGGATCCCTGGATAAGTTAATGAGAGGTGTAAAACCTTGAAATAGCCAAAAGTGAAAAAAAAAAGTGAAACAAAAACTTGGCATCTTCATACGTGGAAAGAGGAAGGGGGAGCAGGTCAAGGATAATAAGCGAAAAACAGAATCATGGCTCTAAAATAGGCAGAGGCTTCCTCGACAATCTAATGAGGCAATGGATTAAAATTTGACAGCTCTATCTGTGAATTTTATGTAATCCAATCACTGTGCCTGACTGAATCTTCTGTACCGGTATTAAAAATATGAATAGAGTGTAGAGCGGATAATGCGTAGGCCTACACTGTGGGAGCGACCAAAATTGTACTTATTATTAGAAATACGTATTAACCATCCACATAAACTTTGAGATGAAAAATTGGATACTGTACTCAGTATCCGTGTTTACATTCTAAGCGTGTCCGCACTAAGTGTGCTTCACTGCATATAAATACAAATATTAGTAGGAAGAGCGGACAGACAGCTCTCTTATGAAATCACTGGGCTAAGATGCTATGAACTTAGTAGAAAGAGCGCACATACAGCTCTCTTATGAAGTCACTGGGCTAAGATGCTATGAACCTTAGTAGAAAGAGCGCATACACAGCGCTCTTGTGAAGTCACTGGGCTAAGATGCTATGAACCTTAGTAGAAAGAGCGCACACACAGCGCTCTTGTGAAGTCACTGGGCTAAGATGCTATGAACCTTAGTAGAAAGAGCGCCCACACAGCTTTCTTGTGAAGTCACTGGGCTAAGACGCTATGAACCTCAGTAGAAAGAGCGCCCACACAGCTCTCTTGTGAAGTCACTGGGCTAAGACGCTATGAACCTTAATAGAAAGAGCGCCCACACAGCTTTCTTGTGAAGTCACTGGGCTAAGACGCTATGAAGTCACTGGGCTAAGATGCTATGATCCTTAGTAGAAAGAGCGCCCACACAGCTCTCTTGTGAAGTCACTGGGCTAAGACGCTATGAACCTTAGTAGAAAGAGCGGACGCACAGCTCTCTTGTGAAGTCACTGGGCTAAGACGCTATGAAGTCACTTGGCTAAGATGCTATGAAGTCACTGGGCTAAGATGCTATGAAGTCACTGGGCTAAGATGCTATGAATTTAGTAGAAAGAGCGCACACACAGCTCTCTTATGAAGTCACTGGGCTAAGATGCTATGGACCTTAATTAAGCAATACCAGAAGTGACTTACGTAGGAATAACCGCTGTCTATTTATGTCACGTGGCTAAAGTCCAACATGAAGCCAGTGCAATAATAACAACAATGATATAACAATAATAAAAACAATAATATAACAATAAGAACACCTCCGTATAGCTTAAATACATAGCAGTGTGCAGAGTAAGAGCAGACAGACATAGTAATAGTTAATTAATAATATTCATAAGAATAATACTGATATTTCTATTGATAGTAATATTTATATTGATAATAATTTATTCATATTGAGAATAATATAGCCTACTGACGGAAAAAAAGAAAGTGTGTATGGTTTTCAACCTGGATTATAAAAAGACGAAGTACACATGGTAGTAGTGTTATATATTTTCTGAAACAGCATTTTATTGTGATCGTTGTGGTACAAAAAGAAATTTGATTTACACTGATTTACATCACGAAAATCACAGTAGGGCGCAACACCCCTAAATTGTAAACTCACAGAGTCGGTACTTTGTGTGTCCTCCCCGGGCTCCGATGACAGCCTGGCACCGTCGTCTCACTGATCCAACCAGCCGTTGAATGAATGCTTGTGGAATGTTATCTCAGATGTTTTGAAAATCTCTTCCCAGTTCTCTCAGGTTTTGTGGCTGGTTTGGTTCAACAATGTTCGAACACTGGATTGGCCTGCACTGCCCTGCAGTATCTCCGGATTTGTCCCCAATCGAACATTTGTGGGACGAAATGGACAGGCGACTAAGGAGGCAACCAAACCAGCCTTAAAACCTGAATGAACTGGGAAGAGATCTTCAAAAATCTGGGATAACATTCCACAAGCATTCATTCAACGGCTGATTGGATCAATGAGACGACGGTGCCAGGCTGTCATCGGAGCCCGGGGAGGACACACAAAGTACTGACTCTGTGAGTTTTGAAGTTAGGGGTGTTGCGCCCTACTGTGATTTTCGTGATGTAAATTAGTGTAAATCAAATGTCTTTTTGTACCACAATGATCACAATAAAATGCTGCTTCAGAAAATATATAACACTACTACCATGTGTACTTCGTCTTTTTATAATCCAGGTTGAAAACCATACACAGTTTCTTTTTTTCCGTCAGTATATTCAAATTGATAATTATCTGCAAAACATTTATCCGCACTGGATGAAAATGAGTAAAGAAAGAAAGCTATAACAATTTAACAAATTTAATACATAAATTTTTGGACTGGCGTCCATCTTAAAATGCATAAAATCGATGAACTAAGAATGAATAGGTATGAGAAAAGAAAAAAAAAGCAATTGTGATCAATAGTCATAAAAATTAAAAAGTTTGAACAGACACAAATATCCAATATTATATTGAAAATATTCATATCGATAATATTATTCATATTGATTATATATTCATATTGATACTAATATTCATATTGATAAAATATTCATTATCATTGATAATATTCATAATGATAATAAGAAAGTTACGTCATACAGATTTGTGTAGGCGGACACTACAAAGAATAATATGGGCTTCATGTGACGAGTGAGACCTGTAGCAGTTATTACAAGCACCGAGGGCACTTCCTGAAACTGGTTGCATTCTTCTTTCATTCATAATAAATTTCATTAGTTTACTCGTACAGATGTTTGGTAGAAGTCTGACAGTCTTGTTACGCAAAAAGTCCTTGAATATGACTATATTCGGTCGTCTGTAATATTTCTTTGGTAAAGATTTCTTCCTTTCTACCTTAATATAAGGGCAACAACTAAGTAATGGAAGTCATCTCCAATGTGTCTATAGCATACTTAGCAAAGTTTTCAGACTAATACGTGTTAGGGCATCGCTCAGTCTGGTCTAGTTTCATTAGGTAGTATAATCATGATTAGCTATCCTGAACTGTCTGATCTCCATTTTTTTTTCTCAGATTACTGTAAATGTAACTTTTGCAACTGTTACGCCAATCGGCCCTACATTTTCGAAAGAACTGATCCTTTAGTCTTAGTCTGACGTGGACAGCATCAAAATGGACTAACTGGCTTTGTATCATTCACATATATCTAAATTAATATCTTCGTAAGAACGTTTATCATACACATTATCCCTTTACTATCTGTGCAATTTAATTGAATACTCACACTGACAGCATGGTTATAAGAAAAATGAAGCGTCACACCAGATCATGTTAAATCACACCATATCCTATTATTCCAACAAAATAATCTTGTAATGTTAACATGATATAACGCCTCTTCCCTTCCTTAGACAATCCATAGGTACATTAATATACAAAGTCTGAATTCTTACACTCACTGCGCACGTGGTGGCCATTATACGTTCTATCCGCACGGCCAAGCTCTTTGGCCAAGCTCTGTAGCCAGTGCTCTGCGAATGGGTGATAACTGCAAATAGCACGTGTGCCATAAATATCAAGCTGAGAACTTTTACTGAAAGCTGAATAATACATTGTCAGACTGAGGTGTCTGCAGCTGCTGAACCTTACATGACGTCACCATTTTGCCACAAGCCTCTGCAGTTCGGGAGATAACTCTACACGCAAGAGCCAAAACCCAGTGATCTTAGCTCTCCTTATTGGGCCATCAAACACGCGCGCCCGTTAACAGAACGATGCTCTTTCTTAGCCAGATTGGTTTGTTGGGCACCAGAGAGAAAAAAAAAAAACATTGGAAAAAGGAAAGTTACTTTTAACGTTCGTATCTACCTTTAAAGAAACAACCTCCGATATCAAAGAGTTGCTTTTTATTTTCAAATCTGCATCTCTTAAGGATTGTTGTGGCAGAAGCAGACATGCGCATTATATGGCATCTCCTAGTGTAATGATCATACTGAACATAACAAAATGGAGTCAGGTATGGTTTTCACATTTAGTTCACAACTTGCAATTTCATCGCAGGCGTCGGAAGTTTTACCATTTTCGAGATGGAACAGGCATAGGGAAGCAGCGTGGTCTAGTGGTCTGTGAGTCTTATCCAGAAACTGAAAATTATTATGTCTAAGATTTNCTCGGAAGGCAACGTATCAGAGTAGTTTTCTGGGTCGTACTCAGAAACTGAAGACTGTCAAGTCTAAGGTTTGTGCGTTCGACTTGTGGTGTCCATGGGAAAGACACTTCATTCCTCTTTCCCCGTTCGACTCAGGTGCACATGAGTACCTGGCTTTAGAGCTGGGGGAAGGAAGGGGTTGGGAAGAGAGCAGGGCCTTGCACCACGCAAGACCAGCACTGAGTTTTGCTATGTTTCTTTTGTAATGTTATGTATTTACCTGGATGATATTATGTACACCTCTATGTGACTCTGTTATGACTGAGATGTATTACACTGCATAGTACTGTACACTCATTTCCGTGCGGTTTCGATAAACGTCCTGTTTTTATTATTTTTTTTCTTCATAAGTTTCTGCTGTTGCATAAATCCTTGAAGTTATACACCCTCGAGCGGCAAGGCCACTTTTGTTTGATCACCGCATGTACCCAAAACGCAGGTCCTTTTATTTTGTGGACCATTCATTTGGAAATTCTAAGTAACGGAGAAGGGGCAGTCTAAATAAGCCAAGATGGCTGGGACTGATACGGATGAGCTAGAAACTAATGCGATGACTTGGGATTAGTATTTCCTAATTTATATTTTGCCTCATTCATTGGCATACCGTATTTTTGCCTCATTCAAATTTGAAACCGTAAATGGTGGCTGCGGTTTTGCTGAGCTCTCACTTCAGGGATGTCGCAATTCTAACAAACGTGTAAAAGGTGCGCACACTTCCCCGCCGCCAGCGAATCGCTGCAACAAAAAACATATCCCAGATCATTATTATTTTAACATGAAGAACAGCGAAAAAGGCAGTCGCAGCAGTCCTTGTGTTATACTGAGATGTCCATATCGTGGAGCGAAAAGTAGTACTGAAAATAAGCGCTTGATTTAAAGAATCCACAAAATCTCGAAATCGTCGAAGACGGTTGAAGTACCACAGAGGAAAAAAAATGATGTTAATTAAATACAATAACCTAACAGAAAAACGGCAATTATATTTTGAAGTCTGTCAAACGCATTTCGTCTATGTGCTTTTGGTTTTCTTCATTCTATTTGTTTCTGTCGTAGTGATGAGGGCCATGCCTTCCATTCATCTGGCCAGTCTGACTCGAACTTTTGCAGCGGCAAAGGATATTGCGGAAACTCTGTCGAAACTTTTGGGAGAGGAATGTGTAAAGGATCGGGTTGATTGAGCTGTTCAAATAAGTCAGGCAGTCAGAAATATCAAAAAGCACGAAAACCAAGGGTGGATGAATGCCAATGGAAAACATTACGTACAAGAGGTGATGAGGCAGCCAACACAAGGCAAAGACCACCACTACGGTGACCACCATACGAGTGACTCGTGTGTTTGTTCGCATTCTCTCAGCTGACTGATTACCTTCGCCTGGAACGTTGCCGAAGTGCAAACGTTTCAGCATAAGCACATACAACATCAGGATGATTCCCAGAGGAAAGATGTAGGCGAAGAAAACAGAGACGTTAAAGGAAATAATATCAACACGAAAGAAGCCATTGTGCATACAATATGTGAATTCCGTTGCGTTATTCTCGAAATTAACAAACGTGTGCATCTTCGATTGTAATATGCCTGGTATGTTCACACAAAGAATTACGATCCACAATACAGCAACAGCAATCCCCGTGTTTTGCACAGATGCCCATATTATGGAGCGAATAGGGTGTACAACGACTTGGTACCGATATACAGACATTAATACTAGCATGTACACACTGGCATATACACTTACATTTGAGACGAAAGAAAACACATAGCAGAAATATTTCTCTTCCATCCAGTACGGTGTTGATAAACGCAATATCGCAGCCAAATTCCACGAAATTAGGAACAGGAGATCGGCAACGGCCAGAGATACTATCAAAATGTTCATAGGCTTTCTCATATTATTGTTCATTAAAACTGCTACAATCACCAGGGAGTTCCCAAAGAGTCCCAGCACAAAGACGTCCCCATAAAACAAAGCCGTAATGTTGCGGTATTCCTCCCAAGGAAAAAGCCATGGTGAACTCTCTGACAGCAGCGTTGTGGATGTATTCAGTGGCACAGGTGTTATGTTTAGGCTTTCACTTAGATTTGTCCTTATAAATTGGTCATCAGTCTGTTCTGCAGATACCATGACGGGATGGTATTGTTCAAGGATGCATCAGTTCATTCTATATATTGACGCGGCTGTGATCCGTTTGTTCTTAAACTTCAGGCAAAGAAACTTAAGAATAAAGTTAATTGTTGATGATAAATTTTAGTCCATTCATTATGTCCCGGTCAGAGTGATGGATTGAAATCAGAGCAGCGAATATCTGAATCATTATGGAGAAAGTCAAGTCAGTAACAGCACCATTATGGTTGGCTCACTGCTGGTCCCACTGTGTGCAGAACATCCATATCTCATTCGAGAATGTTTGCACTCTCAACATCAAAGCCTGCGACATGCAACTCCATAGCTGAGGGACGTTTCTTCAGATCGTCACTCGTGGTTCCAGTCTTTGCTGTGAAATCACACTGGCAAAAGGAGATACCATCAGACACTCGACAAAAGGGCAGGCCAAAGTGATAGGCAGCTTTCTCATCTGTCTATTTCTTGCTACACATTTACTAACTGCATCGTCATCAAACTGCTCTGGGACACAAGACTTTGTAATTTCAGAGCTAATCAGGGCACATCGAAGTTGTCCAGGAGGATAGAACTGAGGAAACCAGCCTAAAAGAGACAAAAAGCTTTAGCAGAAAATGCTGAAGGGTGGAGGTCCAGATGCACAGCCAAGTAATCCTCTAAGGGAAATCCATGATCAAACTTTTTATTGATTCGTGGAACAGACGACACCTTTGAAGAAAAGTCTGTGCAGTTGACTAACTGGCTGACTCAGGGCACGACATAAGCTCAAGATTGGCGAGCATAAACGAACGATAAATCATCTTCTTCCAGTTGCATTTCAGTATGTCCAGTTTGATCGCTTTGGCAGACTTTTACAATCAGCGATTCTGCGATTTATGGAGGCTGAAACTGACATGTCACGTCCTCGTTAACTCTCATTAATTATTGAGTTCCATGATATTTGTCTGTTATAGAATGCATCTTATTCTTTATGCAGATTAGTATTTCTCCATGAGCAGTTTTCCATTATAAGATATCAGAGCATGAAATGCCAAAGTGTAGACAATGAGTTCCTTAAGGGTCACCTATTTATAATCTTTTCCTGAATAGTCAAAGAGTGATAAAGTAACAGCGAACGCATAAACGATCTTAATAAAGTAAGGCGCCTAGACCCAGGCAATTGGTTAAATGAATGCGATTGTTATTAGAGTAACTCAACAGTTGCAAGAGGAAAAGGATCCTTGTCGGTGCTCAGCTGCGCTAACAGACACATTCAAATGACAGGGACTTTTCTAATAGATGATAGCATTGCATAATATTCACACAGCACGTTATCCCTTTCGTCAATCAGCTTGCGGAAATTCACGACTATGTCAGCTTCTTAACTTTTGTTTTCGAGATTTGCCAGACGTCCGAGAATTCATAATCTTTTCCCTAAACTTTAGACCCTTGGGAAAGGCATATTATATTGCCCTTAAATCTTCCGTAAACGTAACTTTATGTCACAATGATGTGGACCAATCAGTCGGATTGGAACTTTCGCAGTAGCAAAGGACTTTGCGAAAACTCTATCGACAATTTTGGGAGAGGAAAGTGAAGAGGATCGGATTGATGTAACTAGTCAAAAAAGTCAAGCAGTAAGCAGTCATGCGAAACACATTATCGAAATTCGAGAGTAGATAAACACCGCAAAACTCCAATACATTTAAGAAGATAAAAGGCAACCAGCACACGGCAAAGACCACTACTACGATGACCACCATACAGGTGACCCTTGTGTTTGTTAGCATTTTCTCAGCTGATTGATTACCTTCTGCTGGAACGACGCCGAAATGCAAACTTTTCAGCATAAGCCCATACAAAATTATAATGATTCCTAAAGGAATGATGTGGGAAAAGAAGAGCAAGAAAATAACAGCATTAATGTCGCTTGTGTAAAAGCACGCTGTGGTTACTGTTGCGTTATTTCCGAAATTCTCGTACAAGCACACAACCATTTGTATCATGTTTGGTTGTTTGGTGTAACATTTGCTTCATTTTGTTACTGCCAGCGCGCTGGCACGAGATCTGAGCACCGAAATCTGAAATATTCTGGAGAAACTCAACTCAGGTTTCACTTCTCTGATCTATTTGTTTGTAGTGACGCACAATTAGGATTACACTTTGTAACATTCGCTCAGCAAGATAGCATCACCAGAGATATACTTATTAGAAAGCGGATCCGTGTAGATTGGTGATAAGGCAGCAAGACATATCTGTCTAAGAAGTGAGAAGATCTTGGCGACACGGTGAAAAGAAACTACCTCTGGACTCTCTTTCGTATCCTAGTAGTTTCAGGGAGTATATTGTGGGACATCCCGCTTTAAGATTAGTTTCGGGTTCGTCAGGATTAGAAATATGACAGTTCACAAAAGGAAGTTCCTAAACAATAATGATGTTTAGGGACTATACCAAATGTCGTCTTCCTTCATTAATTCTACCCTCAACTCTGTCCCTAATCCTAAACCAAGCATTAGGCGGGAGTATCCTGATCTATTCCCTATAGATATTCCGAACTTCCGGGCTCAACAAGAATTTGCTGCGGTGCTTTGTACAAGAAACACAGTCCTCTACTGTTGTGTTATCATTCCATTGCGGTTTTTAATAGACTAAGCCAGCATCGCTGATCTGTAACTGATATGGTTACCGTGTTAACATCCTAGTCACTGATTTATGTAAGAATTAGATGCAATATATCCTTCCAATTCAGGTGTTTTCGGAAGACACATATATGAACAGTCTATATAAATATTTATCTACGACACACGGTGAAACTTCAACATTACAATATTGCAGTTGAAATATACACTGAAAATAACCGCTTGACCAGGAGATTCTTCAAAATATAAAAATCAAAACAGATGGGTGAATCACTACAGAGAATAAGAAACAAACTTATTACATTCATTCAGTACAACAACGATTTTCAAACAGAAAACAACAACTATATTTTTAACAATGTTTCAGTTGAACGCGTACTTCCAGTGTGCTGGTTGGTTTTTTTTCTTTATTCTATCTGTTTCTGTCACAATGATGAGGGCCATTTCTTCCACCGACCTGATCAGTCAGGCTCGAACTTTTGCAGCGGCAAAGGATATTGCGGAAACTCTGTCGAAAATTTTGGGAGAGGAATGTGTAGAGGATTGGGTTGATAGCGCTGTTCAAATAAGTCAAACAGTCAGAAATACTGTTAAAAGTAAGCAGGAAATTTAAGGGTAGACGAGTGTCTTTGACGATCAATACACGAAAGAGGTGATGAGGCAGCCAACACAAGGCAAAGACCACCACTACAGTGACCACCATACGAGTGACTCGAGTGTTTGTTCGCATTCTCACAGCTGACTGATTACCTTCGCCTGGAATGTTGCCGAAGTGCAAACGTTTCAGCATAAGCCCATACAAAACCATGATGATTCCTAAAGGAAAGATGTAGGCGAAGAAAATATAGATCTTGACAAAACTATCAAAACTAATAGTGCCGATGTGAATACACCGTGTGTGTTCCGTTGCGTTATTCCCCAGATCCTCTAACGCCGACTGTAATATGAATGGTGTATTCACACAAAGAATTACAATCCACAATACAGCAACAGCAATCCCCGTGTTTTGCACTGATGCCCATGTTATGGAGCGAATAGGGTGTACAACGACTAAGTACCGGTATAGACACATTAATACAAGCATGTACACACTAGCATATACACTTACGTTAATGACGAAATAACGCACTTGGCAGATAAAGTTCCCAGCTATCCAGTACTGTGGGAATAAATCCAAAAAATTAGCCAAATTCCACGCAATTAGAAACAGGAGATCGGCAACCGCCAGAGATACTATCAAAATGTTCATAGGCTTTCTCATATTATTGTTCACTAAAACTGCTACAATCACCAGGGAGTTCCCAAAGAGTCCCAGCACAAAGATGGCCCCGTAGAACCAAGCCTCAGTGTCGCGGTATTCCTCCAAAGAGAAAAGCCATGGTGAACTCTCTGACAGAAGCGTTGTGGACGCATTCAGTGGCACCGATGTTATGTTGAGGCCTTCACTTAGATTTGTCCTTATAAACTGGTCACCAGTCTGTCCTGCAGATGCCATGACGGGATGTTATTGTTCAAGGATGCATCAGTTCATTCTATATAATTGACGCGGCTGTGATCCGTTTGTTCTTAAACTTCAGGCAAAGAAACTTGAAAATAAAGTTAATTGTTGATGATAAATTTTAGTTCATTCATTATGTCCCGATCAGAGCGATGGATTGAAATCAGAGCAGCGAATATTTGAATCATTTTGGAGAAAGTCAAGTCAGTAACAGCATCATTACGGTTGGCTCACTGCTGGTCCCACTGTGTGCAGAACATCCATATCTCATTCGAGAATGTTTGCACACTCAACATCAAAGCCTGCGACATGCAACTCCATAGCTGAAGGACGTTTCTTCAGATCGTCACTCGTGGTTCCAGTCTCTGCTGGAAATCACACTGGCAAAAGGAGATACCACCAGACACTCGACAAAAGGGCAGGCCAAAGTGATAGGCAGCTTTCTTATCTGTCTATTTCCTGTTCCACATTTACTAACTGTATCGTCATTAAACTGCTCTGGGACACCAGACTTTGTAATTTAAGAGCTGATCAGGGCACATCGAAGTTGTCCAGGAGGATAGAACAGTCAGGAAACCAGCCTGAAAGAGACAAAAAGCTTTAGCAGAAAACGCTGAAGGGCAGAGGTCCAGATGCACAGCCAACTTTTCCTCTAAGGGAAGTCCACGATCAAACTATTTATTGAGTCGTGTAACAGACGACACCTTTGAAGAAAAGTCTTAGTGCAGTTGACTAACTGACTGATTCAGAGCACGAGATACTCTCAAGATTGGCGAGCATAAAATGACGATAAATCATCTTCTTCCAGTTTCATTTCAGTATGTCCAGTTTGATCGCATTGGCAGACTTTTACAATCAGCGATTCTGCGATTTATGGAGGCTGGAACTGACATGTCACATCCTCGTTAACTCTCATTAATTATCGAGTACCATGATATTTGTCTGTTATAGAATTCATCTTATTCTTTACGCAGATTAGTATTTCTCCATGAGCAGTTTTCCATTATAAGATATCAGAGCATGAAATGCCAAAGTGTAGACGATGACTTCCTTAAGGGTCACCTATTTATAATCTTTTCCTGAACAGTCAAAGAGTGATAAAGTAACAGCGAGCGCATGGAGGATCTTAGTAAAGTAAGGCGCCTAGATCCAGGCATTTGGTCAAATGAATGCGATTGTTATTAGAGTAACTCAACAGTTGCAAGAGGAAAAGGATCACTGTCGGTGCTCAGCTGCGCTAACAGATACATTCAATAGACAGGGACTTTTCTAATAGATGATGGCACTGCATATATTATATCCATACATCATGTACCTTTCGTATTTTAGCTTGTGTAAATTCAGGACTATGTCAGCTTCCGAACTTTTGTTTTCGAGATTTGCCGGACATCCGAAAATTCATAATCTTTTCGCTAAACTATAGGCCCTTGGGAAAGGCATATTATATAGCCCTTAAAATTTCCGTAAACCTAACTCTTGACTAAAATAATACTCAAGCTCTTAGTCGTGCGAAATACGATAGGACATTATCGCCTAAAGACTGGACCAGGGTTAGGCATGAAATAGAAATGCGACAGCACACATAATGGAGTTCCTAAACAATAACAATGGCTAGGGACTGTACCAAATGCTCCCTTCCTCCATTAATCTACACCCATTTCTGTCCCTAATCCTCAACCAAACTTCAGACACGAGTATCCTAACATATTCCCTACGAAATGTTGGAAGTTCCCGCTTCAGCAAGAATTTAGTGGAGTGCTGTGTACAAACAACGCATTCCTCTAATGTTGTGGGATGGATCTAATCCTCAACTAAACTTTAGGCGGGCGGATTTTATTTCCTACGAAATTTCCGTACTTCCTGGCCCAACAAGAATTCAGTGGGAAGTTGTGTACAAAAAAAAAAACAACACGACATCCTCTATTTTTATGGTTTCAGTCGTTTGCGCATTGTAATAAATAAGGCCAGCACCGATGGTCTGTATCTGACACGGTTACTTTGTTTACATTCTAGTCCCTGATTTATGTAGAATTGGATGCAGTATACCCTCCCTCATTAATTAATGGTTACCAGAAAAGGCACATATTAATATATATTTAGTCTACATAAATAATCATATGCGACACATTGCAAACTTCAACAATGAATAAATCAGTTGAGCTGTAGTCTATACTGAAAATAACCTTCTAATTAAGAAATTCTTCAAAATAATAACTATTATCATAGCTGGATGAATCTCCACAGAGAAAAAAATGTAAAAATTATGCGGTTGGATGAAAAAAAATTACGATGGTGCATCGTAGGATTTAAATGCAATTCGACAACTATACGATCATTACAGGATCTCAAAGAACACTGGGCAGTCTGATGTTTGCTTAGGATTTCATGAGGACTGCAGCGGATTTCTGAAGAGCTAAGATGGCCACCATCCTTTCGTGGAGTTCTCTTTATTACCATACAACCTCCTTTTCCACAAAACTGCGACATATCCAGTTCGACTTTTGCGGTTTCCGCCGACTTCAGAAGCCGGTTCGGCAATGATGACAACATTATTTTACTAGAGGCAGCCGGAAATAGAGATTACAAACACCACAGTAAGGGCATTAACAATTTGCAAGGGTTAACTCTGCTATGTGCCCGTCCTATATAGATGTTACTTCACCAGATTTTACTCCCGTAGCTCAGGCAGATAGATGAGTGCCTATGCATACAGAGGAGTTTCCAATGTGTGTGTTACAAGAGTAAGTGGCGTGAGGCCAAGAGAAGGAACTGGCTTTCAAAGTGATATGATGATAGATAAACGTCCAAAAAGAAAACTTACTAACTATGTACATGTGTGAATTCTGGTGGTAAAGTAACAGCTGTAATTTGAAGTAAATCTTTCCTAAATCTTTCCACACCAGAAAGCAAAAACACCACATTATGTAGGACATCAATGCTTAGTTTTCCATGCAAAATGTATTGAATTAGGAAACGGTAGTGCGCACCAGAATTATACATTATAGCTTATAGATTATAATGTGTATCTATCATTATAATATTAGAAGAGTAACGCATCCCTTTAAGGCGAAGGTTCTTGTACAGGAGATACAGTTCAACAGCAAAGCACCTTGCCAACACCAAACAATTCGCAATCTCTTTAGGTGATCGGGTCATATTAGAGACAAGATACAGCGGTTAGACCTAAAGTAAAACTGTTCAAATCCAAAATATCAAACCCAGGGTAGTTTTGGCGAATGGGAAGAGTCCTGTGAATTTCTAAGGTTAAACCTCTACAGAGATCAGTAAGTTGGACAACAGAAGATCTTCAGAGGAAGATACCCCCGTCTAACAAGTGTTTCGACCCTTTTGACTTCTGAAGGGGCTGGGCCACACTTGAGTCATGACTCCCAAGTGTCCTGCTGATTGGGGTTTTTTTCCGCGCCTCGGGAGGGATTTGAACCCGCAACCTGCAGTTTCTCAATTCCTCGCTTCATATCCTCTCTGCCACTGTGAAGCCATAGTGAAAGTTGCATTTTAGGTATATACTCTTACTATGCAACATTCCACTACTCGTTACGTTTGGTCCATATCCATGCTGAGCTCTTTTCTGCAGTCTCTGCCTTATCCTTCAGAGAATGTGATTGTGCCCGTCCTCGTATTCCGAGTAACTTGGGTAGGTCATAGACTGAGGTGCTCACCATTCCTATTTCCCCTACTTCCACAGCCATTACTCTAGCTGCTCTTCTTAGTTCGAGAACAAAGTTAGAATGGTACGCATCTGCTCGTCCATCTTGGACTCAAACGGTACTGTCAGTCCAATCAGTAGTATCTGCTTTGTGCTTGCTGAATGCACGACGATATCTGGTCGCATATTAGATGTTCGGATTGCCTCAGAGTACATCTGACAGCCCGGCAAATCTACTGCCATTTCCCAGTCGTCTGTACTGTCCAGTACTGTAGCCACCAGAGGGCTGGTGGATTTGATGCCGGTCTTGCTGCCGGTTGCCTGCCCTCTACGGAGGAAGTACCTTGGGACAAACCGGGCTACTTGTCTCGTATTTGCCTCTTGTCTGGCCTTGTCGATTGGCTCAGCCAATATCCACAGGACTCTATTCTGGCGCCATGTATATCGTCCTTGTGCCAGTGCCACTTTGCAAGCTGATATCACACGCATCAGGGCTTGCTCTCCATTGCAGAGTGGGCAACTAGCATCTGTGTGGTCTTTCCCCATTTCTTGAGGGTTGTGCCAGTGGGCATGAGATCGTACCCTGACCTGATGATGAAGTCGCAATGGTGCCATGTGCCATATGTCATTCCAAGTCAGAGATCTTTGTAGCACATTCTCCCAAGTAGTCCACTGTCCTTGCTGGACCTGTTGTTCTGCTTTCTGGACTCGTGTCTCATCCTCTGTACCTCTGATTTCTAGGATGACCATGTCTCTGCGCTCCTTCGTGTTTGCTCTGGACTACCACTGAATGTCACCATGGCCAAATCCTCTCCTGCTGGTTTGTGTACAGCCGATGACCTCTTTCAGCTGCAGTGTCTCCTTTGCTCTATCCAGTCTTCAGCGTGGGTTGGACAGACCTTACCGATGCGTCCGAGGATTCCTGAAGCATCATTGCAAGTCTGGATTTCTCAGCTTTGTATTCTTCAGCTACTGACTTGAATGGATGTTCTAGTTTGGACCTTTTGCAGTATAGGGCAGTGTCCGTCAAACAAGGTGGCACGCCTAACCATTTCCTGATGAACTTGCTGATCTTTCTTTCGATTGCCTATACGGTATTTGAGCTTATTTCGTACACGAGCGGGGGCCATAGCAGTTTTGGTTTCAGCATAAAACTGGAGACTGCAAATCTTGAACTTGCCGCTAAGCCCACACCGGTCAATACCCATCAGTTCATCTTCTGCCATGTTCTTGGATCCTGGATCCCGAAGGGTGGCGTCGTACAACCTGCCGAGACTTTTCACTGGCTCTTCGCTGACTGTTAGTATTCGTTGGTCGGCCACAGTGAATGTGACATCAGCTGGCTTCCTTTTCTTCAGAGTCAAGCTCCTAGATTTCTTAGGCCTGAATCTCATGCGGTACCACGTGGTCGGTTCGTCCAGACGTTTCAACATTTTCCGTGCTTCACTCTCCTCTGAAGTCAGGATAGTTGTGTCATCCATGACTGCTTTCAGTCCCAGGTCGGGACCATTCCCTGCGCCCTCTGCAGCTTTCAGTATTACCTGCATGGCCAGCACAAACAGTATCGGGGAAACGGTCTATCNTAGAAATGCGACAGCACACATAATGGAGTTCCTAAACAATAACAATGGCTAGGGACTGTGCCAAATGCTCCCTTCCTCCATTAATCTACACCCATTTCTGTCCCTAATCCTCAACCAAACTTCAGACACGAGTATCCTAACATATTCCCTACGAAATGTTGGAAGTTCCCGCTTCAGCAAGAATTTAGTGGAGTGCTGTGTACAAACAACGCATTCCTCTAATGTTGTGGGATGGATCTAATCCTCAACTAAACTTTAGGCGGGCGGATTTTATTTCCTACGAAATTTCCGTACTTCCTGGCCCAACAAGAATTCAGTGGGAAGTTGTGTACAAAAAAAAAAACAACACGACATCCTCTATTTTTATGGTTTCAGTCGTTTGCGCATTGTAATAAATAAGGCCAGCACCGATGGTCTGTATCTGACACGGTTACTTTGTTTACATTCTAGTCCCTGATTAATGTAGAATTGGATGCAGTATACCCTCCCTCATTAATTAATGGTTACCAGAAAAGGCACATATTATTATATATTCAGTCTACATAAATAATTATATACGACACACTGCAAACTTCAAAAAAAAAAAAGAATAAATCAGTTGAGCTGTAGTCTATACTGAAAATAACCTTCTAATTAAGAAACTCTTCAAAATAATAACTATTATCATAGCTGGATGAATCTCCACAGAGAAAAAAAATGTAAAAATTATGCGGTTGGATGCAAATTACGACGGTGCATCGTAGGATTTTAATGCAATTCGACAATTATACGATCATTACAGGATCCCAAAGAACACTGAGCAGTCTGATGTTTGCTTAGGATTTCATGAGGACTACAGCGGATTTCTGAAGAGCTAAGATGGCCACCATCCTTTCGTGGAGTTCTCTTTATTATCATACAACCTCCTTTTCCACAAAACTGCGACATATCCAGTTCGGCTTTTGCGGTTTCCGCCGACTTCAGGAGCCGGTTCGGCAATGATGAAGACATTATTTTACTAGAAGCAGCCGGAAATGGAGATTACAAAAACCACTGTAAGGGCATTAACAATTTGCAAGGGTTAACTCTGCTATGTGCCCGTCCTATATAGATGCTACTTCACAGCTTTTACTCCCGTAGCTAAGGCAGATAGATGAGTGCCCATGTATACAGAGGCTTTTCCAATGTGTGTGTTACAAGAATAAGTGGCGTGAGGCCAAGCGAAGGAACTGTCTTTCAAAGTGATATGATGATAGATAAACGTCCAAAAAGAAAACTCACTATGTACATGTGTGAATTCTGGTGGTAAAGTAACAGCTGTAATTTGAAGTAAATCTTTCTTAAATCTTTCCACACCAGAAAGCAAAAACACCACATTATTTAGGACATTAATGCTCTGTTTTCCATGCAAAATGTATTGAATTAGGAAACAGTAGTGTGCACCAGAATTTACAATATTGCTGCTATGCACCCTCTTAAGGCGAAGGTTCTTGTACAGGAGATACAGTTCAACAGCAAAGCACCTTGCCAACACCAAACAATTCGCAATCTCTTTAGGTGATCGGGTCATATTAGAGGCAAGATACAGCGGTTAGACCAAAAGTAAAACTGTTCAAATCCAAAATATCAAACCCAGGGCAGTTGGGAAGAGTCCTGTGAATTTCTAAAGGTTAAGCCTCTACAGAGATCAGTAAGTTGGAAACTCTCTTACTCGGGGAGCGAGACACCAGAAGATCTTCAGAGGAAGATATCCCCGTCTAACAAGTGTTTTGGCCCTTTTGACTTCCTGACACTCTAAAAGGGCTGGGCCACACTTGAGTCATGACTCCCAAGTGTCCTTCTGCTGACTGGTGGTTTTTTCCGCGCCTCAGGAGGGATTTGAACCCGCAACCTGCAGTTCCTCAATTCCTTGTTTCATACCCTCTCTGCCAATGTGAAGCCATAGTGAAAGTTGCATTTTAGGTATATATACACTTACTGTGCAACATTCCACTGCTCGTTACGTTTGGTCCATATCCATGCTAAGCTCTTTTTTTTTTTGCAGTGTCTGCCATATCCTTCAGAGTACGTGATTGTGCCCGTCCTCGTATTCCGATGAGATGCTCATCATACCTCTTGCCCCTACTTCCACAGCCATTACTCTAGCTGATATCCCTGCTCTTCTTAGTTCGAGAACAAGGTCAGTTTTGTACGCATCTGCTCGTCCAACTTGAAACGGCACTGTCAGTTCAATCAGTAGTAGCTGCTTTGTGCTTGCTGAATGCACGACGATATCTGATCGCATATTAGATGTTCGGATAGCCTCAGGGTACATCAAATCTGACAGCCCAGCAAATCTACTGCCATTTCCCAGTCGTCTGGACTGTCCAGTATTGTAGCCACCAGAGGGCTGGTGGATTTGATGCCGGTCTTGCTGCCGGTTGCCTGCCCTCCACGGAGGAAGTACCTTGGGACAAACTCGGCTACTTGTCTCGTATTTGCCTCCTGTCTGGCCTTGTCGATTGGCTCAGCCAATATCCGCAGGACTTTATTGTGGCGCCATGTATACCGTCCTTGTGCCAGTGCCACTTTGCAAGCTGATATCACATGCATCAGGGTTTGCTCTCCATTGCAGAGTGGGCAACTAGCATCTGTGGTCTTTCCCCATTTCTTGAGGTTTGTGCCAGTGGGCATGAGATCGTACACTGACCTGATGATGAAGTCGCAATGGTGCCATGTGCCATATGTCATTCCAAGTCAGAGATCTTTGTAGCGCATTCTCCCAAGTAGTCTACTGCCCTTGCTGGACCTGTTGCACTGCTTTCTGGACTCGTGTCTCATCCTCTGTACCTCTGATTTCTAGGATGACCATGTCATGTCTCATCCTCTGTACCTCTGATTTCTAGGATGACCATCTCATGTCTCATCCTCTGTACCTCTGATGTCTAGGATGACCATGTCTCTACGCTCCTTCGTGTTTGCTCTGGGCCACCACTGAATGTCACCATGGCCAAATCCTCTCCTGCTGGTTTGTGTACAGCCCTTGACCTCTTTCAGCTGCAGTGTCTCCTTTGCTGCGTCGACTGCTGTACTGACCTTCCATTTCTTTCCAGCCTTCAGCGTGGGTTGGACAGACCTTACCGATGCGTCTGAGGATTCCTGAAGCATCATTGCAAGTCTGGATTTCCCAGCTTTGTATTCTTCAGCTACTGACTTGAATGGATGTTCTAGTCTGACACTTTTGCAGTAGATGGCAGTGTCCGTCAAACAAGGTAGCACGCCTTACCATTTCCTGATGAACGTGCTGATCTTTCTTCCGATTGCCTATACGGTACCCGAGCTTATTTCGTACACGAGCAGGAGCCATAGCAGTTTTGGTATCAGCATAAAACTGGAGACACCAAATCTTGAACTTGCCGCTAAACCCACACAGGTCAATACCAGCAGTTCATCTTCTGCCATGGTCTTGGGTCCTGGATCCCGAAGGGTGGCGTCGTACAACCTGCCGAGACTTTTCACTGGCTCTTCGCCGACTGTTGGTATTCGTTGGTCGGCCACAGTGAATGTGACATCAGCTGGCTTCCCTTTCTTCAGTCAAACTCCTAAATTTCCTAGGCCTGAATCTCATGAGGTACCTCGTGATCAGTTCGTCCAGACGTTTCAACATTTTCCGTGCTTCACTCTCCTCTGAAGTCAGGATAGTTGTGTCATGCATGACTGCTTTTAGTGGTGGCATATGACATCGGGACCATTCCCTGCGCTCTCTGCAGCTTTCAGTATTACCTGCATGGCCAGCACAAATAGTATCGGAGAAATGGTATATGCCATGGCAATACCTACCTGTAGGTCAATCCATCGTGTCGTGTATTCCTTAGTGGAAAATCGCATCTGAAAGCCAGCGAAGTACACTACAGCATAATGCTTAATGGCTCTGGAACGTGGTACATTTCCAACGCCTGCCATATCATTTGATGCAGTACTGAGCCATACGCATTTGCAAGATCGAGCCAGATGACGTGTAAATCCAGGTTCTCCGTCTTGGTCCTTTGAATGGCTTCCAAGATTATTGTGGCATGTTCTAAACATCCTGGAACTCCTGGAACGCCCCCCTTTTTGTACAGTGGTATCGACCTATCCATTCTCCATCAGATAGGCTGTCAGTCTGGACGCTATCACAGAGATAAATATCTTACCCTCCACATTGAGGAGCGATATGAGTCTGAAACGCCCCATTTCTGAGGAGTTTTGTTCTTTAGGTATGTATATGCTATTCGTTTTCCATCACTTTTTGCTCACATGCAGTTCCTCCCAAGCTTGCTTTAGTAGGCGGTGCAGTCGCTTGAGTATTCCTGGGCACCTCTTATAAACCACATAGAGGGAACTTCATTGGGACCCGGGGCCGATTTACATCGTGCCTTATATACGACTATGGATATCTCCTGTAGACTAGGATGGTCGATGTCGAATTTAACTCCTGGTTCTCCAGTCCATACAAGCTCTACCATGTGGTCAAGTGGCTTGTCTTGTCGATCGTCAGAATAGGTTTTCCTCAAATGCTCCTCTAGCGCTGCTTTATCTATTGTCAGCGTACCTAGGCGTGGTTGCTGACAGGCTCCCTGAAGAATTTCTCTCTTGTTCATCGTGCCTGTCTTTTCTTCCTGCATCGCCATTCAGCTTTGCACAGAGCACTGTGCTGCTCTTTGAGGTGATTCCATTTCTGACGAAGCCCCTTCTTTTCCTCTTAAGCTGCGTTCTTGAACTGTTTCGCGCATGGTTCTTTTGCTTGCGGAGTGCCTCAATCTTTTGCTGTCGGTGTTGTTGTTTTTTTTATTTATGCGGGCCGTTCCCTCCCCTTCTTAACTCCGAATCTTTCGCGGCAATGAAGCATACAAACTGACAATCATTCAGAATTATTTTTTTTTATATAATAATGTAGGTGTAAACCACCTTTATGAGTCAGGTAGTGGGTAATAAGCATGAAGAGAGAACAATAGGATCAATGTGGCATTGAAATTCACTGTGAAGCTTGCTGAGATCTATTAACAAATACGTTTGAATAATAGATCAATTCAATATTAAATCATTAAAGTTTTCTATTTCTAAGAGATTCCTTGTTGTTGTTGTTGTTGTTGTTGTTGTTGTTGTTGTTGTTGTTTTTTGGTACAATCCTAAGGTGTTTATGTATTCAGGAATACGTTTCCTTGTCTCAGCATCGTTCTACCCCAACGAAGCTATCTGCTTTCCCATTATAATGACTAAAATTCGTTTCAAGTTTTACTCTTAAAAAAAAAAACCACGTGGAAAGTCGTGGACCAAGATTTTGCGCTAGGTTCAAAGTCGAAATTAAGGGTTTTGTTTTGTTTTTTTTTTTAATATTACATTAATCACCATTCTATCCGCCTGTCCATGAAGTTTGACTTCGTATATCGACACACGTTTCTTTTTTTTTTTTTTGGTCTTTGTGTATTGAAATGCACTTATGATGCTCTTGTAACGATGTTACAGAATATGGACATATAGCTACCATATACAGACAAATTAACAAATGAACAAGCAAAAAAAATTAAAATTTACAGACAATGAGGCAGACAGATAGACATGTTAGCACCCTTAGAGAAGATATATTTAAACCTACATAGCTCCATAGGTCAAAGAATAACTACTGAGAAGTTACAGATGATACTAATGGTTTGTGCTTTCACTTTGTAATTACGTATTTTTTTAACGACTTTTATTTTACTGGACTGCGAGTGCTTCATGAAAACAGTATAGTTTTGATAAATTTCACCATGTTATATTATCTGGGGACATTCTGAAATAAATAGATTATACAGGTTTTTTTTTTTAATATTGGGGTTTGTCTTCACATACTTCTCAATCCATCTTCTCCTTAGTATATAGTACTTTACACAGAAACTATACATGAAATTTGTCATATAATTGTGATTGAGAGAGATGAATGGACAGAGACCACGTGGCAATTCGTCCGAAGTTTCTACGTTTTGTCTGAGAAAAATACGAGAAAAATACGGCGTATCAAAATGAGCGCGGATGAGTGTTAAGCAAATCAGACTAACATTGTCTCATGAAATGTGAGTAGATTTGTCTAGGAGTAGTAGACGTGCCATGAAATCCGATTTGCTAGCATCTAACATTACAGTTTGTCTTTCAGTGCTGATCAAACGAAAAGATAGATACTATACTTACCAAATTACCAGTAAGGCTGATCTTCTAGAAGACATCTATTTCTAGACTAGATAGAAGTCTGGGGAGAGGGTATGTGGCGGTTTGCGGGAGGGGGAGAGGGAAGAAGTTTTGCATACGGAGTGGCATTATTGAATTATCACTTTGTCAGCCAGGCATAGATCCAGATCCATTTATTCTATAGGATAAAAGGTATGATATGGTCTTCGGAAAAAAAAAACTGTATCGCCGTCACCTTGCGCCTGCAAGGCTGTGACTAGTCTGTGGCCTCCTGACGTCACTCCTAAGGGCAGGCACTATCATACCTCAGAGGCTGAGCTAGATTACGCTACTATCTAGGTCATTCAAGCGGGGTTGAACTTTAAGTCACACTTAGTTTACTTTAAAACCAATTTACACTGCGCGAACATAATGCATGCCTCAGCCTCTAATGAAGACAAAAACGTGAACTGAAAAAAAATATGTAGAAATCGATGACAAATACGGACACACTAATATCTAAAGTCTGAAAATTTGACAAGTGTGACGGATTTTCCTGGACCGCCACACAAATTATGTAATTTGCTTTATACACAACACGGACAGATTAAGACTCTTACCTTGATAGCAAAATCAGCAAGGTACGGCTTGTTGTTCTGTGTGATTCTAAGCAGTCAGGAGACGGACCCCCTTATATCATCATCTAACACTGAAGTGGCGATAACTTGGTTTCTTTAAGTGGTCATGGTCATCACTGCCTCACTCGGAAAAGCCTCTTTCCACACTGGCAAGTGGCGGCCCAGTGCTGTAGGCCAGCTCTGTACACTGACTCTTTATGTGTCTGGTCCTCTCGTTTAGCTGGTAAGGCTGGATCGATACCGTTTATTAAGAGTCGATATGATGCGTGGTACTTTCCCATTGTGTCCGGTGTCAACACCGGTTACTTTAGTTTCCAAACTTGGAAACCGCGCTTTCAATGAGGTTAGAATACATTTTATGTAAAATGTGGCCAGATTTACAACCAACTACGAAGATAAATAATCGATTTTTT
>JAWQUT010000144.1:326195-336229 GCA_033807755.1 Ellobium chinense | reverse complement strand
GGGGGAGGGGGGTAAACAGGCTGTGCATAGCGGACAAACACAAAATAAACAAACAGGTTTTGCACATACTATAATACAATTTCTTCATTGTAACACGAATTGGCCTCACTTCCGTGTTGTAATCAAATTAGAACACAGTTTTACCGTGATCTAATCTCTCGGAGACAGGTCAGTAAATGCGGGGTAATACATGACCTTAAGATGCATAATTTTTTTTTTTTTTATTTCACTCATCAAAACAAGGCGAACATGTCTTGGCAGCCTAGGCTATGACAACAATCATAATGGAGGCAAAGAGTACGAGAGAAAGAGAGAGAGAGAGAAAGTGAGAGAGAAAGAGAGAGAGAGAGAGAGAGAGAGTAAGCATGAGCGCAACTTTGTCCATAAAGGGAGTTGCGGCTAGGGAGATAATGAGAACAACTGGTTTAAAACGAAAAACGTCTCTAAAACACCACAATTCTGACTCCTCAACTGCACAAAAGAAAAAAAATCTTCTAACATTTTGCAACAAAAGTGTGCCCTGATAGTATTCCTGATCTTTAAGTGGCCTGTATATCAGCCTTTGTAGGAAGAAATGAAAATGAAGCTCTTCCCACAGATTAAATGCAGCAACCTTTAAAACTAAATCATCAGACAAGCACTAATTCGCTTGACCATGATGCGTTAACTCCCATGCTTACAAATAACCCTACCTTTAATTTCACCAACTCCACTGTGAATACCACATGCAAATAATCCGGAGTCTGTGATAAATTCAGTCCATCGGTTTTGTTTTGTCTTTAAGACTGTTCATTTATACTGTTATCTTTCAGCACAAACAGTTAAAGATGGCAACTTTTTTATGGCATATTTAAAGCATTACACTGCATCAATGATGGCTCTACTGTGAAGATATTGAACATTTTTTGAGGAAAATAAGCAGGAAATCTCCCTACCACTGCTAGATGCTGTACTAAACTGGTTATCTAACAGATCCAATATTGAATATGAAATTGCAACCACCTTAATTTTACATGTGTTATTATTATTGTTAGTATTTAAGTAAACAGCGTTCCTTATTGTGTATGCAATGATTACTTGCTAAATTTTGAGAGGACTGGAGTTTTGATGAGGCTGATATCAATAATGTCTTGAATTTACCTTAATCATATACAGATATATAGCAATTACTTCTTTAATGTGAAGATTAAGCAATAACACGTATCTTGCTTCATAAATGAAGAAGATTAATATTCTATTAATCAGTGGAAAATATTTTGGATGATCTAGACTACATGCAGCTGGTATTATTTATAATGTTGAAAAGTTGTGTGATAGAATGTTTTTAGCAGTTACCTTGACTGGATTAGCCTATCACCATAATAAAAAATGTTCTGCTGCTACTTCTTAAAAATATTATTCAGATATTACACGCAGTGAGCACTGCACTGTGACCTTTGGTATCAGCATTAAAGGAACCATATTTGCTTGCTTACTATATCAAAAATTTTGTGGATGATATTGTGTGATGATGCTGAATAAATAGAATAATAGATTTATGTCAATCCTGTCATTACTCTCAGCATTATTTTCTGATTTCTGTTTCTGAGTCAAAGTCTAGTCTACTACTGAGCCTATTGACATAATATACAAAAAAAAAATTAAAATGCTACTATTCATTTTAAAATTAGAGAAACTCCTTGACCTCATGTGCTCGCTGCCCTTATCTTGTAATCTATTCCCAGCCTATTGCTGTTCTAGATCTTGGATGTCTCTAAATTTAAAACTTGGTTAGTAGTCTTTGCCTATTTTCGAATATGTTTTCATATTATTTCTTGCAGAATATAATGATCTATGCTTTTATCCGTGGTGAACCTAAAACCAGTCTAACACACTGTAAACATTACAGTCTACATGATATAGACCAGAGGTAATCCGAGATCTATAAGATCGTGATCTCATACAAAGTCCCAGTCTAGATTATGTCTTTCTGATTCGATATCCATAGATCAAATCGTTCCGTTCATAATAGGCCTTGACTTGCTTAAATTGTTAGCACAGAACTGTCCAGACGGGCTAATCTTGGCATTTTTTTCTATAGGTCAACCAATCAAGATCAAAGAAAGCAAGTTTAGTCGAATCTTGTTTAGACACTGATCAAAAAGATCATAAAAATATTCTGTTGTAGGATGTTAACCGCACCTGTCTCAAGCTAACGCTGTTGCTAGATCTAGATCTTCTTCGCTTGTCACAGCAAAACGCATGGATCTTCTAATTTTTTGGCCTAGCCTAGAGTCTAGTCTAGACTAGATTAGATCTGGATCTGTGTCGCAACATGCGGCTGTGTGCATGGACTTGCAAGACAACACCTCAACTTTTCAGCCTTACTGATAACCAATGACACATTTTTCTGCAAAGAAAACGCCTATGTCAATGCACAACACACTATCACAAAGAAGGCACAAGGTCTAGATCTAATTGCCATCTTGAAAAATTCACAAACCGTTTCTCTTTGAATTGGGAATGACACTGGCAGCCATGAAACTAGGCCTGGAATATTGTTTTCGTCTGCTGGGTGGTCAGACTTTCTTTCGAGCCGGAGCCAAATAGCATGAAAAAGCCCAACAAGAGCCAAACTATGTCAGTAAAAAGCCTATTGGGATCAGGACATACGAAATTTACAACGAACTGTCTATATACTGTATTAAATATACCTGGATATTATAATTATCATAAACCTTTCTACATATATTAAAGCAACAAAATGAGTAATATTAAAATTTGTTAAATGGATATGGCGGTCGTTCTTTTATATGTGTAAATGGAGTAGTTATTACGAAAGTACGACCACTGAAAATTCAGTTTATGAGAAGAACAAGTAGTTTTTGTGGCGGAAATTTATCATTTTTCACCGATGGTCCATTTTTGGAGCCAAAAAGGAATTAAGAAGGAGTTAAAAAGCCAGTCAGTTTTTTTGGAGCCAAAGTCTGTTAAAAATGTTTAAAAGATTATCTGATATTTTCCTCCGAGAGAGCCAAGTCTGGCAATCCCGTTCGAGGAGGTGGGGAGAGGAGGGTGAGAGTTTGTACAACTGCTAAAGGTCATAGCTCCTAAGCGCAAAAGTATAGACCTAGTCCAATGTTTGGTAACAAAATTTAGCAGAATCTTTGCAACGGATTCATGTTACAATAACGAGAAACCATTATGTTTCTATTTATTCGGGGTTTATTTGGATTAAACGGTAAAAGTGACATGATTAGATCCCTCAATCGCTTCTCGATTTCGGAAAAGTGTATGATCTTAACCGACATGAGCAAAAGTCGGATTTTGGCACCAAGCTAAGTCAATAACAAATTCCGAACAAATATTATTGAACATTATCTTTGACTGTAGATTAGGAAGTTCTTACTCAAAATATTGAAATCTAATAAAAATTAAACCGCATCCCCCAAACAAGTTCACTTTGAAACATGTATTTTCCTATGTGCAATTTTATGACATTGAGAGTTTTTGTTTTTTTTTTAATTCTCCTATAACTTGTGAACTTTGGCATTATTTAGCGAACTACACCCTAACAACACTCCTCCAGTTATATATTATCTCTCTCCCAAAGGGCTCACTCTGATCCCTTTTTGTGTGTGGGATGAGCAACAGAGGGGAGCGTTTTTGCACACATTAAAACTAGAGCTGACCCAGAAAGTCGAACGTTTCTTAGGAAATCTCACGGGACACTCCCGCCCACAGCAGTGCTTGATAGGCCTATATCTATGGTCAGTACAGCAGTGCTTGATAGGCCGTTATCTATGGTCAGTACAGCTGTGCTTGATAGGCCTATATCTATGGTCAGTACAGCAGTGCTTGATAGGCCAATATCTATGGTCAGTACAGCAGTGCTTGATATGCCTTTATCTATGGTCAGTACAGCAGTGCTTGATAGGCCTTTATCTATGGTCAGTACAGCAGTGCTTGATAGGCCTTTACCTATGGTCAGTACAGAAGTGCTTGATAGGCCTTTATCTATGGTCAGTACAACAGTGCTTGATAGGCCTATATCTATGGTCAGTACAGCAGTGCTTGATAGGCCTTTATCTATGGTCAGTACAGCAGTGCTTGATAGGCCTTTATCTATGGTCAGTACAGAAGTGCTTGATAGGCCTATACTTAAGATCAGTGGAGGAGAAATGAGGAAGAATGAGCACCTGTGGGACAGTCCCTAGACATGATCACTGCCGAGGAACTCTTGTTGTACGGTTCCTACTATCTAATCCTGCCCTTAACCCTAAACCAAATTGTGGGTGGGAGAGCCCATGAAGAAAGTCAAACGGTCAGATGTACGCGGTGCCAATTTCTGGTAACATAGGTGTGCTTTTTCAAATAAGATGTAGGTTTATCAATGATTTATAGGCAGTGGGATACTTCTAGGGGTCTAAAATGCTGGCTGGGGCCAAGAGTCGACTCTGGAAGTCCGACAAATTTCATAGTAAATATCAGGGGATTCTTTCGTGGTGCATGTTTAATTGGCTGAAAATAATATGCTGTTACATGCGTTAGGAAGACGAGAATGGGCCCTAGATTTGTGAACCTACCTGCGAATTATTTTACATTCTCTCCTGATTTTGTAAATTAAACCAGAAGTTTGGGTCATTCGCTTCGGTTTCGGTGTGGCCTTCTGTGCGGAGCACTTGTCGTTAAGGAAACTGGTTAGCTTATCGGTTCGCAGCTCGGAAACGAACTGCAAGATCTATATTTTGAACATCAATTTTAATAAGCTCATTGAATTCTGCAAATAATTAAAGAAGACCTAGAGATTATGGAATTTCTTGCAAGTGACAGTAGAGAAAACAATTTATTGGCTCAAAGAGGGAAATTGGATTAGGTTTCTGTAACCTTAAGGTCAGTGGTAGGGTCAAGAAAGAAAAAGGAACTGTCTCATGTGTGTTTTCATTCTTCTAATCGTATCCCAAACCCTAACCAAGCTCTAGGTAGGAGAGTCCAGGAATATGTTCCAATAAAAATGTCAAACAAACAAATTAATGCGATGTTAACGTCAAGCAACTTAACTTTGCTTTAAGTTAAGATCTAGGCCTCGGAGGTCCGGCAAATTTCGAAACAAAGTCGAGAAGCCGATACACTACCGAATTTACGCAAACGGGTTAATGAAAGGGATAGCTTGCCGTGTGTATATACAACCCTCTATTATCCGATGAGTATCTAAATCTTTACTAAGATAAGATAAATGAGATAGACTGAAATAGTCGTTTCACGCAAGAAGACCGTGTACGCCTAATTAGGTCAAATTTAGCTTTTGGCACCTTTTACAGAGCCTAAGTTCCGTTATCTTTCTAGCTCGGTCATTCTTTAGTAACATTTATAGGCTTACAGGAGGCCAGTCGTTTGTCTCATTGAATTTGAATAATCTAATGAGCATTGCGCAATTCAGATGTTGCTCCGTCGTCTCTTGTAAAATTGTGATTTTGCCGCATAGACCATGGTCCTCTTAAGTGAAACGGCCGAACACAGTAACATATATTATTCCCTTTGTCATTTAATCCTGAAAATTGTTTTGGAACCTCTACGGTTCATCATGGAACGGCATTTAATTTTTGGCATAAGCAAGAACTGTCAGTTTGCTCATCCAATAATGTTGATAACTTCGGCGCAGTTTTCCAAATGGCGACTGATTCTATCTCACATCTCGCCTTTTCTAGTGGAATTAAAAACAAAAACAAAACAAAAAAACAAAACAAGAAACACAAAACCACGACTGTTAGTGATGGGTGATATCAGAAATCTAGGTATCGATACCGATGCACCGACAACAATCTTCCAAGCAATACCGGTAAGATGAATGGTTACGTTCATCCGTCGTTTCTTCGACTTAGTTGTACAGTCAACGTCGCTTAATCGCAACTTCTCGGAAGCACGATAAAGTTGCAATTATAAGGAGTTGCGATTATCTGGTGACTCGTTGCCGCGCGCTAATCGCGGCGAGTAGATGCGGACGCGTACTAGACTTTTCCTAGGAATGTGAAACTTTTTTTGCGTAGATCGGAAGTGAGACCTCTGGCAATATAGTGCCACCATTCTAAAGTTGCTGGGGTACAGAGGGCTTGTTGGGGTACAGAGGGCTTGCTGGGGTATAGAGGGCTTGCCGGGGTACAGAGGGCTTGTTGGGGTACAGAGAGCTTGTTGGGGTACAGAGGGCTTGTTGGGGTACAGAGAGCTTGTTGGGGTACAGAGGGCTTATTGGGATACAGAGGGCTTGTTGGGGTACAGAGGGGTTGTTGGGGTACAGAGGGCTTGTTGGGGTACAGAGGGCTTATTGGGGTACAGAGGGCTTGTTGGGGTACAGAGGGCTTGTTGGGGTACAGAGAGCTTGCTGGGGTACAGAGGGCTTGTTGGGGTACAGAGAGCTGCTTTCTTTTTGGTTGTGAGTGGCCATCATGGAAATGATGTCGAGCAACATGGCCGAATGGCTGCGGTGTTAGTGGAACAAAGATGTAAATGTCGTGGGTTCAATTCCCGGCTACGGTCATGTTGTAGTACCTTAGGAAAGCATTTCATTTACTATTTCCTCGGTCCACCCGTCAGTAAAATGGGTACTTGGTTATAAGCAGTGAAGGATATTGTCAAAATGCTTGTGATCAGCGCCTGTATATTTATGGCAGCGGCACTGTAAACTTCCCAGGGAGTTGACAAAGTTCTAGAGTGACCTAATTAACTGCATTATTATTATTATTATTATTATTATTATTATTATTATTATTGAATACTGGATACTTGCTAATGACATTTAGTATAATTATGTAATAATAATTCGGTTACAAGTCTCGTATCCAGGCTGGTACTCGTTCACGCTACTCCAAACTATTACTACCCCAGCAGACCTGATCATTCTGGGACTTAATCAACTCTCTGGGGAGCATACAATGTCGTTGTCTTTGACAGGCACTGATCACTGGCATTCTGACAATATCTTTCGCTGCCTCTATCCAGGTACCTATTTTACAGCCGAATGGACTGAGGAAAAAGCGAATGAGGTGCTCTCCCAAAACTTTTACAACACGTCCATGATCGGGGATCGAACCTACGACCTTAAGATCTTGAATCCAACGCCTTAACTTCTCGGCCACGCTGCTCCAAACCACTTTATAATGAAAGACAGATATAAAGCATACAACAAGGCCGGAGCTTTAAAACAAGTAGAACAGGAAGTCCAGATAGCGAGACGGGCCAATTTGTACCTCACCCATGGATCGCATTTATGGGCGCATGAAAGCTTCACCTTGGTCGAAAAACAACAAATCCAATTCCTACAACGTATCTTAGGCTTATCCTCAACTACCACACCTATGATCCTAGGCGAAGCTGGCGTCTTTTCGATACCAGCTGATATAAGTCAGAAATGCCTGTCCTTTTGGTATCGACTGGTATCGGGGAAACCCACCAAATATAGTATAATAATGTATAATCTATTATTATCTCTATACAATGATGGAGCTTACGAATCAAAATAGGTAACGTTTATTGGTGGAGAACTGTATAAACTCGGCTTTAGTGAGAACTGAATTACACACAGCGTTCAATCATCTGTTCCAAGTTTCTCATCTAAAATAAAGCGCAAACTAAAAGGTCAGTATATCCAAACATGGCACGGCCTAATCTCATCAGCAAACAAGTATACTTTCTATAAAATTGTAAAAACCACTTTCACAATTGAGAACTAACTTGATATGCTTCAAGAATTGCAATTAGCCGTATACGAACACGTAACCGTCGTCTGCCAGTTGAGACTGGTAGATGGCACAATTCAAGTATCAATGAACGCCAGTGTAAACATTGTAATTTAGGCCTAGGAGATGAGTTTCTCGCCCTTTTTGAATGTCACATTAAGTGAAAGTCGCAAATTTCTCAAAGAAAAATATTACAGACACCCCGACACTTCAAAAGCCCATGAACTCTTCTGCTATCTAAACCAACAGAACTTTATAAATCTTGCCAGTTTTTGTAAAGTCATCCTGGTCTCCTGAATTTTCGATCATATCATTACGCAACATTTCCCCCCCTAATCACCCCAAAATGTTGCTACCATCTTTTGTTTATTACAGTTTCATTTTGTTCCTCATTATCATTATTTTTTATTTAATACATATGCACTTACGTTCTTTTGTCTATGAGTAGTATGCAGTTTTGTTGTTTTATCTATGAGTATATATGTAGTTATGTTGTTTTCTATATGAGTATTCATGCAGTTCTGTTGTTTTGTCTATGAGTATATAATATGCAGTTATACTGTTCTATTTCTGTACTGCCTTGCGTTATCAATGGCTGACGACCCATATCGCCACGCTGATGAGATAATTGCCTAAGTCTTTTTTTTTTTTTGCCATTTTCAGCAAAGAGGAAACAACTGTTTGTTTTGATTACTGAACGTCACAAACATTATTAAAATTTGCCAAAGTGTTATTCAGCAGTCAAGCAGTTTAAAATGCAGTAAGTAAATATCACACATAACACAATGGTGCCACTGACTGAGATCCCTGCACCAATGATAACAACTTCTTCAGCCAACAAAAAAAATGACTTTGGCAATTTTCTTATGAGCGTGACGATAGGTTACTGTGTAATCTGGGTCCATTTTGAATAAATTGAAATTAAATTGAAAATTAATAATAATGTACCAGGCAATCTTTAAAGATTTCAATACGTTTTCTCATGAAGTCGAATACTGAGATACCTTTGTAGGTATCGCAAACTTGATATTGATACCAGACCACCATTAACCACCGTGTTAAAAGGCATGTTTTGAATGTCATTCTTGTATAAATGAAATGTCATTTATATTTTATTCATATTCTCAGTGGAGCTTAACTTAAGAATATGATTGCCGATAGTTTTGTGACAAAAAACAAAAATACTCGGTTATAACACAAAGCATTGTATATTGATTCAACAGGGAATGTATTTTTGGGAACTGGCAGATACAAAGATACATAAAGAACTCTGTTTTCCCATGAGTGTTTCTGTTCAACGGCCTATCAAAGAGAAACACTGATGAAGATTTCCCTTCTTGTTTAGAAGCATAATAAGAATAAAACACCGTTTTGAATCATTTTTATTAATCTATTTTATCAGCTCTTCATATTTAATTTATCTTTGAGAATCAGCTGTGATGCCAATGAATGCTGCTGCACTTGGTAAATGTCAGTGTAAAGACAGTTGCATAATCTCCCTCCAGAAAATTGTGCGACCCCATAAAAGTGTAGTGTCAGCGGTGACGTAGTTTACTATACACTGGAATTGATCGAGTTCGTACTTGACATAAGGTGAGCTGATCTCGACGTGTCTGCAAGCGAAGACATTTCCTTTGATTTTTTTTTTTTTTGGTATATCAATAGATTGAATAATATCAATACAAGAAAACAAAAGTTTCCCCATACTCTCCCCCCCTCCTCACCCACTCCTTTCCATACACAAAAATTTATTCCCATTGTTTGCATTATAATGTTTAGCATTTTTTTCACTCTTGTGTTATATAATAATGCCACGGATTATCGCGACTGAGATAGCATTTTAAATCAGTACCACTTTAAACATATTAATATTTAACTAAGCATATTAATGTTTAACTAAACATATTAATATTTAACTAAACATATTAAAACATATTAATATTTAACTAAACATATTAATATTTAACTAAACATATTAATATTTAACTAACTGTGCATTATTGGACATTAGAACCCATCCGAGTCCTCTTAATTTTCACTATGTGTTCTATAGTGTTTCAGCTCTTGATGGTATCAAATACAAAATATCTGTAGCAATCATTGCGAGCTTCTGTCTCTAACCAAAAATCAACTGACTGGACTGACGAAGCAGGAATTTCATCGAGACATACCTTTGAGTTGGAAAAAGTGCTTGGAATGAGAAATTTGGTTTCAAATATGCCTTTTTATTTATTTTTTTCTTTGATGTTGAGAAATGGCTAACCTTACAAAGAAAAACAAAAATTTCAAAGAAAAATCGAAATCAGGAACCGCTACCCCCCC
>JAWQUT010000144.1:276591-292952 GCA_033807755.1 Ellobium chinense | reverse complement strand
GGGGGGGGAGGAGGGGTGTTGGTAAATCAGAAACAGTAATCTGCCTTTCCCTATTTGGAAGAAAGTTTACCAGAAAATGTTAATTCTGAAGTGATGAATAAGATACTTGTGACGATTATAAATTTATGAGGCGTTGCAACCTACTGTTTTGCAGACATAGCTAATGTTTAATGTCTTATTTCAAGATACCATATATCCAGACCCTCGCATTACACAGTTATGCTTTGATAGGTGTGGGACCGTTTTCAGCCAGCATTTCTAAATCATGATCGTGAAGTAATTTCATTTTAACCCGCACCTTTTCAGTCCACTGCATGTATGGGTAAGCGTTTTCAAATATGACTGTGAAATGAAATCCAAATCATAAATCATTTATAGAAGAAAGAAAGAGAGAGAGGATTTTAATAAAAACTGGATAGGTGGGCCGGTGGGTGTGTGGGTGTGTGTGCGTGTGTGTGTGTGTGTGAGAGAGAGAGAGAGAGAGTGGTGTGTGTGTGTGTGTGTGTGTGTGTGTGTGTGTGTGTGTGTGTGTGTGTGTATAAGTGTGAGAGAGAGAGAGAGACAGTGTCTGTCTGTGTGTCTGTCTGGCTGTCTGTCTGTCTTCCTTCCTTCCTTCATTCCTTCCTTCCTTACACCTGACCCATTCTGTTTTCAGTTCTAACTTAAGAACCAATCAACATAACTCAAAAGCCAATCAACAGAACTCAAGAACCAATCAACAGAACTCAAGAACCAATCAACATAACTCAAGAACCAATCAACATAACTCAAGAGCCAATCAACATAACTCAAGAACCAATCAACATAACTCAAAAGCCAATCAACATAACTCAAGAACCAATCAACAAAACTCAAGAACCAATCAACATAACTCAAGAACCAATCAACATAACTCAAGAGCCAATCAACATAACTCAAGAACCAATCAACATAACATGATATGGTTTAAATGTCATAAAGAGCAGACTCAACACAAGGTTTTCATTTTAATTAAAACAAAACAAGAACAAGGATACAAACAGGTTGAAGTTATGTTAATTCTGAATATAAACACATGCAAGTTCACATTCTGATCGTCATGCTCGATTTTAAACAGATCATTCAGTTATATGTAGACGCTCTGCAAACTATGTGGATCTCCTGCCTAACAGGGATCATTTCATTAGAAAAGTTTGTTGTAAAAAAACATGTGCTATCTCACCCAGACTGCGGACTGCATCTGAAAAAGAGCCAACGGAGGCATTACTGCCCTCTAGATCCAAACATCTCAACTGACTCCTAAACAAACAAACAAACAAACAAATAACAAACAAATAAACAAAACAATATTGATGACATTCAACATCGATAAGTCTTTTGAGCATGAAACAAAATTGAGGTAGTCGACGACTCCGTGCATGACTTGCATATCTCCACTTTTGACCGGATCAGAGTTCTCTACATATAATGGATTATTTTGGCTTGCTTTTTAGTTGAAAGAAATATCGAAGTCCAGTCTAGCCTAGTTAGTGAGTTATTTATGTTGATGAAATCATTATCTCCCATTTTTGACAGTAACTGAAATGCTGACAAAATTTTTATTTGCCATTTTCTCAAAACCATGAAAAGTGGAGACATGTACTTCTTACTCTGAGCCGCCGTAAAGATCTATCTAAAACGAACAATTCATTTATGTTTATTATTACCACTCTCCTTTGTTGAAAGAATCAGCCTGGGTTACGTATTAGATCTACATGCAAACTTCGCCATGGTGCTACCATTTACAATCACCGCTGCTTAACACTCGATATCTCAAGTATTGAGCCAGTAAACGAAAGTTTGAAAGCAAGCCAATGGAGCAGCGTGGCTGAATGGTTTTGACGTAGATCTCAAAATCTAAAGGTCATGGGTTCGATTCCAGACTACAGTCGTGTTGTAAGTGTTTTGGGAAAGCATTTCATCCATATTTTCCTCAGTCCACCTGTCTGCAAAATGGGTAACTTGCTATACGCAGTGAAAGATATTGTCAGAACGCTAATGATCAGTGCCTCCAAATTGCAGCAGCACTGTATACTCCCCAGAGAGTTGAGAAAGTCATAGAGCTGGGGTAATGATAGTGTGAAGTCTCGTGAACGGGCAGAAGCCTGGATATGACACTTATAAACTGCATTATTATTGTAATTATTAACCACTGAGAGAAACGATTATTCACCCATGTGTCAGCTGTCAAGCCACCATAATATATACAAAAACCTGTACCCGGACAAGGCCCTTATGCTGTAACAGCCGGATTTTTCTCTCCCCCAGTCCCGTTAGAATAGTAAAAAAGACGAAAGAAGAGACGAGAATTGAGTAATTTGTCCGATACAATTGGATTCTCGTTACAACCGTGCATGGATTCCACTATAATACATCAGGTACACTTTATACAGTATAATAAAGATGTCAGCTCAGATACATGAGTTGTTATATATGAAGGGTTGCATGACAAAACGCGTTATCCACCAATTTGAATGATTAGCGTATTCTGCAAGCTTCATGTAGCGGTAGGAGTATGTAGTATACATGCAAATTTCCACTCAATAGAACGACATTTGGTCTACATTATTTCAGAATTATATTTCGCCGTTCACAAAAAAATATGTTTTGTATCTGGACTGTTTTGCCATAACCCCTGAATGGTGTATAATGCGTTTTGCCGTAGAGCCCTTCATAAAGAGGTTTACCTACGAGTCAAAGATCTAACACATTTGCGAGGATATTTGTTTGAAGCAAACGACCAACCATATTATCTACATTTATACGAGTAGTGCCCCTCTTTCACTCAGTTTTTGTATTTACAATCGTCATTGTGTGTAAACATAATGAATAAAATGAAAGAAAAAAATCGCGCAAATAGTTTTTTTCTTTATGCCAACCCCTTTTAAAACCCCGCCAAATTTGATGAATTTGGCCACTCATAACACCAACTTGGCTGCAGTCATTACAGCATTAGTAACAATATGCGCAGGCAGGAGCAGGAATATGCGATAGTAAGGAAATTATTTTTGTGATGACAAATGTCAGTCGTCATATTATGTTATATTCTGGAGTTGATATACTAGGCCTTAGTCTTTTCAGGACAATAGAATGGTGTATGCTGATTAAGTAGGTCAAAAGAGTCAAAGGCCACATTATAAACTGCCGTCAATGCTGATATTCAGTTAAATCGCACAGTCATTATCTGGGTCACTCCCGCAGCTCAAAGGCCAGCATAATTGGCTTCTCAGGGATTAACAAACTGTGAGGAATAAACTTGACCTCTGGGGTTCCCTTCTTCGGCTCCGTCTTATCGCTGACCACGGACCTGACCTTTCTGAGTATGTGCACTAAGGCGACCTTCAGCTCCAGATAGGCCAGTCTCATTCCCAGACACACACGAGGACCCTGACCGAAAGCCACAAACGCCAGAGCGTCTCGCTTGTCCTTCGCTGCCGGGGAGAATCTGTCTGGATCGAATTTGTCTGGGTGTGGGAACACCTTGGGATCCTTCAGAATGTAGAAATAGGGCAGCAAGACGAAGGTGTCTTTAGGAATGGTAATGCCCTCGTAGGTTTTTGTTTCCTTGGCCTGCCTGCTGAGTAGTGGTGCTGGCGGATACATGCGCAGAGTTTCGTTGATGACTTGTTCAGTGTAGTGCAGCTGGCCAAGCTCTTCAGTGGTTGGCGTGTCATTTTGTACCACCTCCTGGATCTCCTGGAACACTTTCTCCTGGAAGGAAAAAAAAAAAACATTGTTGATAAAAATACGATGTGAAAGGTTATAAATGGCAACATCGCTTAATCCATTAATTTGCTCAGGACTTTCACACAAAGGCAACATGTTTTTAAAATTAAAATGAATGAATATTCTGTCAAAACAAGTCATTAATTAATTAAAGTTCCCCATAGGTCCAACGTCTTTTATGCTCCAGAAGGTTGCGATAGAATGGATAATCTGTACTTAGATTGCGACTAAGACCAAATTAAGGCGTCCATAACTTTTGTGTCAGTGAACATCATTGGCGGATCATGAAAATGGAAATGGCAATACTTTCCTATCCTGTTTTGTATCTGTAAACACTGTTCTCCAGTACCTCAAGGTTACAGAAGCCTAATCCAATTTCCCTTTTGGAGCCAATAAACTGTTTTCTCTACTGTCACTTACAAGAAATTCCACAATCTCTAAGTCTTCTTTAATTATTTGCAGAATTCAATGAGCTTATTAAAAATGATGTTCAAAATATAGATCTTGCAGTTTGTTTTCAAGCTGCGAACCGATACATCGAAAGGTGTAAACAAGCTAACCAGTTTCCTTAACGACAAGTGCTCCGCACAGAAGGCCACACCAAAACCGAAGTGAATGACCCAAATTTCAGGTTTAATTTACAAAATCAGGAGAGAATGTAAAATAATTCGCAGGTAGGTTCACAAATCTAGGGCCCATTCTCCACAAGGACAAAGGACAGATATTTTACTGTCTTCCTAACGCATATGACAGCATGTTATTTTCAGCCTGAATTAGAAGTCTGTAACCTCAAGAAGGTAACGCAGGCTCTCTAGAAATCCAGAGAGTGCAGAGCAAAACAGATTTAAAAATGCAAACTGGGATTCCAGAATATATGGGGATCTGGTGTCTCTGCTCTCTCCTTTAGATTCTTTCATTCCCAACAAATCTCCAAAAAGAAATTAAGGGGATATTTGGTGGTTGTAACTTTTCTATTGAACTTAGAACTAGATCAAGAGACATTTCTACTGACCTGAATATCCTGGTGGACCGCAAGCTCATACAAACACATCTGCAGCGTTGTCGCTGTCGTTTCCATCCCGGCGAAGATGATAAGGACGGAGTGACCAAGAATTTCCTCGTCAGTGAATGCCCTCAGAGGAGTATCATCAGAAATCTCATCGTCTCCTTTCTCGACTTTCTCCAGCGTACCGGCCTCGGCAGCTTCATTGGCTTTCAGAATCAAGTCGAGAAAGTCCACGTACGATCTGTTGAGACCGCTCTGTCTCTTCTGTCTTCTTTCAGCCACTGTGGCGGCCAAAGTGCTCCGGAAATACTTGTCAGAATCAATGCTGAAAGGGTCCAGGAACTGCAAGTTGGGAAACAGTTTGTGAATGAGATTGACCAGATGGGGAACTCTATCGAGGATCATGAATGCCGCTTTTCGCACACCCTGAAGAGGCATCAAAATTTTCCTAGCATAGTCCAGAAACTCCACGTCTTTTTGTTCGATGAAATTGGCACTGACTCCGAAAGCTGTTTTAGCTATGACTTCGCATGTATAACGTGACGTGAAGTCTTTTACCTCGACTAGGGTGCCACTTTTAGCGCTTTTCTCGAAATAGTTGGCCAGATTTCGTGCCGACTCAGCCACCAGTTTTGAGATGTGCTTCAGTTTCCCTGTCGTAAACATGGGAGACAAAATCTGTCTCTGGCGTCTCCATTCAGTTCCCTTGGCAAAAAATAGCGACTTGCCGAAGGGTGACTTTGACTTTAGGGTATCTCTCCGGTCACTGAAGTTGTTGAAGTCTTTGATAAGGATGTGTCGCAGGAGGTTCAAGTCTACTGTAACCAGACCCATGTTAGAGCCATCTTTGATGCCAACAGTGTCGCCGTATTCATGTATTAGTTCTGTGAACCTGGTCCTAAATAAACAAAACAAAAGAACCGGAGATCATTTATCTTCAAGTTAAGGTAGCAATGCAACAATATTAAAGGTACGTTCATTTCAACTTGAATTCAAAGCACTGTGATGACGGAAGGATGGCGAGATTTTAAATATGTTTCATGCTGGCAAAAGAAATGACAAATTAACCGAAGCAAACTTACTTGAGATCATCAGCGAAGAGGAAGAAGGGGGACAACTTGGCTTGCTTGACCCCATACTGTTCCCAGCTCACTCCCATATTCTGTCTGTAGTAGTAGAGGGCAAGCGCAGCGAGAGTCGCCAGCGTCAGGTAAAGAGTGGTAGGGGTCACAAGTGACGTCATTTCGGCCACCCATGATGAATCCGTCGTCTCAGAAGTCGTCATNGGGGGGGGAGTAGCACTGATGTGTATGATACATCTGAGAAATGTAAAGTAAAAAATCCTGTGTTAGGGCTATATTGGTCAAACACCGAATTTTTTTAGCCAAAACGATGAGCATTTTGTAAACTGTCTCCCACCGTTGGTTAAAGAGAAAACCCATAAATAAACATCCACCCAACCAATGTTTGGGCTTTAAGTGACAGCGAAGTGGTACCCACAGGTCACAGCTCCAACTCTAATGCTAAGCCTTCCTCAAGACTATAGTCAGAATTCTGTGATTAGTAGGAAGAGAATCATGCAATGGCCTACTTTTAAAACGATTACGGCATAAAATCATTGTAGATAGTAGTAGGTTCGGTAATATCGGGTTTAAAAAGCTGTCATTTAGACAAACAGAAGAATGGGTTGAACACTTTGTGACAGTCGTTAGATCCTCGCAGAAAAAAAAGCGAAAATTACATCCTTGCACAAGAAGGAAAAACAATAAGAAATGTGGAAAGTAGATCCTTGCAAAAAAAAAAAAGGGAAAAAAAAGAAACGCGAAAATTAGATCCTGGCCAAACAAAAAAAAAAAGTTGTATTCTTGTCCTGGGAGATACCAGTCAAACGTTAGGTTTACACATGGCTATTAGTAATGATTAAGTCGCTGTAATGTAAGGGGTTAGCACACTCGACTTGTACACAGAGATTAGCGGGTTCAAATCCTGAAAGGTGCACCAGCAATAACATTCTCTGACATTACTTGTCATCGTGCATCCTACCCTCTTATCAGACTTAATCTATCACTGTGGTAACTGGAGCACAACTTCCTAAAAATGTTATCAGTAACTCACATTTTCTCATTGATTTAAAAAAAAATGTTTTAATTCCGTATCATCCCTAAAGCTCAATAGTACCGCTGGATACTATGTCTCTTAATGAATGAATGTAACATACTTTACAAAGAATTTGTCAAAAAAAAGTAAAAAAAAAAAGTAAAAAAAAAAACTTACCTCTCTAAGATGAAAACGTGTATTAATACGACCTGAAATTCTGTTGGTTTCTAGAGTATAGCCAATCTGGCTCCAGGAGAGAAAGGCCTACCCTTATATCGTATGCGCACCCCCAATTCTTTGGTCTTCCTTTTGAAATGCCACAAAAGATGTAAAAGTTCGCCCGACCCTAACGTCCCAGATATTATGGCCCCCAAGGCTACCTGGATGTAAAGGACAATTTGTAATAGACCGTTAGCCTATCTTTATACTCACCTTTACATGACGGTCACCTTACCGCGGCCGTTGGGAACAGGCTATTTCACGTACAATTTCCAATAAAGAGAAAAGGGTAACAGTGGCTTTGTACTTTCCTCCTCTTGATGTAAATATTGTTCAACATGATCTAGCGACCTGCTGGGTATCTCAACCATTTGCCGAGGTAAGCGGCTTTCTGAAAAAAATGTTTATAACTCCAGTGTATATTTGACATGCATATCGCAGGTAGTCTACTTATGTTAACGCGACAACAGTCCTTCTCTCTCATGCCCTAAGAACTTGCACATTAATGTTGAGATGGTAAGAGATCATTATCTATCTATCTATCTATCTATCTATCTATCTATCTATCTATCTATCTATCTATCGGTCTGCCAGCTTGTCTGCCTTCCTGCCTCTCTGCCTGCTGCCTGCCTGCCCGTCCGCCTGCCTGCCTGCCTGCCCGTCCGCCTGCCTGCCTGCCTGCTTAGTGTTTTTCATTACTGCCCACCAAATTTACCAACCTGTGGGCTATATTGAACATCACGTGTCCATGACGACCACTTATTCTCAGGCACAGGTTTGACCGTAATGTTTAGAAGTAAACACCAATGACGTTAGATAACGACACAACAAAGGCCGGCTAGGGTCAGGCTGGGGTCAGGCTAGGGTCAACTGACCCGTGACAAATAGGCCTGTAAGAACCATTTATGTAATTGGAGCTGAAAGATATACAATTAGAGGGGACAAAAACTGTTGAGCGAAACGCATACATCTTGAACCAAATATTATATTTTGTCATTTTGAGTTTAGCAATTTGCTTCATTTTATTTCATTGAACAAAATGTCTTCAGGGTTTTACACTACAAGTGTATATTATTATTCTAGTTATAGCCAAAATATTTAATGTTTTTGCCCAAGACTGATACACATTGCCATTGTATAGCATATATTTTTTTAAAGAAAAGAATAGATGACTTATCTACCTCCTAGGGAATTTTTTTTTTACAATGCCATACAGTGGTATTCATCTTATGCATAATATATATAAACAATCTACACTATATATATAAATAAACAATATTACATATGAAAGCCATGACAAAATTACTGTTACAGCGTTCTACTAACTGAAAAGGAGATAGAGAAAAAAAACATGAAGGCCTTTAAAGGAGGAAGCACTACCTTTTTTCAAGAGATTGCGATGCACATAACATAGTGTGCAACTTATCTGCTTGAGTGCACTGGATTCCTATGCTAAATTACACACCACAATGCTGAATGGTGCATTCTTCTTCTTCAAGGGTGATGATCTTAGAACACGTGTCTTTAGCGATGGCGTCATTTGTGACATCAATTTTCACCCATGTCTCTTAGAAACCTTTATATAATATGATCCTTTGGAAGCTTTTTTGGATTTTCTGTCTTGATGCAGAATTATCAGAAACTAGCAAAACACTTTGATGATAAAATAAGTAAATTTATATCCAGACAGACAATAATAAAAACCCTCCATACGATCATGCATGAACGTGTCTAAGAGATGTGGATGAAATCAGGGACAAAAAAAACAACAAAAACCCAGATGCCATCGCACATGACAGTTGCTCTAAGATGATCACCCTTGGGGAAGAAAAATGCACCGTTCAGCACTCTGGTGTGCAAGTTTGCCTAGGAATCAACTGCATTCATAGTGATAAGTTGCACATCATTGTGCATCACATTCTTTGGAAAAAGGGTGGTGCCTACCCTTAAGGTTGTTCTATAGACTTTATGCCGCGGTAATGCAGTTAACAGAATCCGTGCTGATATGATATGAGTTTATGTCCTTAAGCCATTGCTATTTTCTCTTAAACTGTGTGCTATCAAAGGGATTATACGGAGATATTCTTTATAGGATCTTCAACAGTCCTAAGGACATTTCAAATCATCAATATGACGGTCGTTTTATACAGATATCAGATTTACTTCTGTTTTATAATATTTGAAGTATAGAAAATGGTGGGTGTGGTCGTGTTGGAGAGATGATCGTGAAATGAAGGGTTATGTTCAGGGTATGTAGGAAATATGAATGTTCATTTCTGAAATCAGGTCACCTAGACATGTGTTCGATATATACGGGTGGTCACTAGAGGAAATTCGACTGTAATTCTCCAACCAGGGTTTTGAACCCAGATGCCGCAGCTCGCCTATTGAGGATGCTAATAATACACTTCATAATAATAATAATGATACTGCGGGTTATAAGTCTCGCATCCAGACTCACACCTGCTCACACGATTCCACACTATTACTATCTCAGAAGGCCTGATCACTCTAGAGCTTTCTCAACTCCCTGGGGAGCATACAGTGCCGCTGCCATTTACAGCCGTTGATCACTAGCATCCTGACAATATCTTCCACTGCCTATAGCCAGGTACCTATTTTACAGACGGATGGATTGAGGAAAATTTCAAGACATATTATACAACATGACCATGGTCGGGAATCGAACCCACGACCTTCAGATCGTGAGTCCACCACCGTAACTATTTGGCCACGTTGCTACCCATTTCATGGATTATAAAGTTTAAAATCACCGAGACTTAATCACTACAGACTAGACACCTCTGGTAGAATTTTCCCTCAACTTTGACATACATGTGAGCCTAGAGTGTTCTGTACCACATTTTTCAACCAGTCACAATATGTTGTAAATACTTGTCATCCCTCTCTTAAAGAACGGCCCCACTAATCCGTGGTCTTTTGTTCCCAGGCTTTCTCTCGTCTTGTCGCACGGTCTTGAACAGTTCTGAAACTAACCAACTGAAACATGGGCGTATTCAGGAGACGTAAATTATAAAATAGTTTTACATTCAGAACATTCTCAACGACGGCAGAGGACATTAGTGGGGTCTTTTGTAGCGTTTAACTTTTTAGGAGTACAAGAATGGCCTTTGTGAGGGTAGAAATAGGGCAAAATAGGCTTACAGTCAATGTTTCTTAATCGCATGTCTGGATTAACCACACCATCCGTCCAGGAATATTAGTGTATTTCTGTAAAGCCTGGCAGCGTGCGTCTTTGTGAGAGGTTCTCATAAACTGACAATTGTCAAGTCTACGGTTTGTGGATTTGACTCTCGGGCCGGGCAGTTTATATTGTGTAGTCCTTGATAAAGACACTTCATGCCTATTCTCCCACTAGAGTATGGTGTGAATGAGTCAGGGTGCTGCAGTGCGGTGACTAGCAATGACTTTGTTATGGATTTCATTTGTAATAATGTGTATTTATGTTGTAACATATATACTGTTCAATGTATAGCTGTCATCCGAATGAGATGTATAACATGGTATGGCGTTACACAACAATTTCTCTACGGAGTTTATAAAAGTCATATTATTCTTCTCCCTAAATGCCCGTAAAAGCAAAGCCAAAAACCTCGCTCAGTCGGATCCTCCGCTTTATCGCAAGTATATCTTCACATTCTTGTGGAACTGCGATCAATCTCAGCTGACGAACAAAAACATAGCCTAATAGGGCACGCATATTATGTGACCTTTATGTTTTAGCCAAAGTTAAGTTCACCGTTATTCTTACAATTGTTGACCTCCTGGGCTAGAATTAGTCGTCTTTTTGTGTGCGGTTTCTAAACTGCGCGTATGATGTACAATACGCGACGATTCAGAGGCGAGAGTACAGCTGACACCAGAGGCGTGCTCCGTACAACTGTACTAGAACTTACTTTATCGCATACAGTGACTGCTAACTGCTGACCTGCTTTCGCTAGAATTTTTACAGATTCTGATCCTGACCTGGTGAGGGTAGAGTGTTAGTGTCAGTCCTATGGTTGCCTTTGACATAATGTTTCCTCGGTTACTTTTATTCATAGACATGATCCTCTTATTGTAACGTGATCCTAGACCTTTTCCCTGTCTTTGTTTTTGACAGCTTCTGTTGATTCACACAGCTCTACATTCTGAACATACGACCCTTCAGTGTCTGTCTTTCTCAAGCTCTGTCTATTTATTCAGCCAGCCATACATACCGTGCAAGCGGTCATTTAGTCACTATCTATACATCTGTGTGATAGTACATCCATTTGTCAGTCTGTCTGGTTGTGCGCGCACGTCTGTGTGTGTGTGTATGTACGAGTGTGTGTATGTGTGTGTGTGTGTGTGTGTGTGTGTGTGTGTGTGTGTGTGTGTGTGTGCATGTCGATCAGTCTGTCTGTCTGTCTGTCAGTCTGTCTGTCTGTCTGTCTGTTCCCTGCTTGCTTGCCTGTCTGCTTGTCTGATTATAAATGTATCCAGATGCCTGCCTGTCTGTCTATCTGTTTGTCTGATTGACTGCCTGCCTGCCTGTCTGCCTGCCTGCCTGCCTGCCTACCTGTCTGTCTGTCTGTCTGTCTGTCTGTCTGTCTTTCTGTCTGTCTGTCTGTCTGTCTGTCTGTCTGTCTGTCTGTCTGTCTGTCTGTCTGTCTACTGCTTGTTTCTTCTATATTTTGGTCGGCCTGTGTACATTTCACCCGCACCTATCCATCTCCTTAAAAAAAACCATCTGCCACTGTGTCTGTTTGTACATCTGTCTCTTGGACATGTGAAATATAATGAATTAAACAGTGATTTTAAGAATTCTGCATTAGAAATGGCCTAGTCAACTTCTACAGTTTTTTGTCATTAATCAAAATGAGACCAGTCTACAGTCGACGAGCTGCACTTGTACAGAGCAATAAGTGTAACTTTGACCCCGCCTCGCGCCACCAGCACAACTACCAGCCTCACCACCAGCACCACCACCACCACCAGCACCACACATGACCTCCTCAAATATCCAGACAAGGCCACATCTATAGAAAATGGTTTGCTTAAAGTGGCATAATACGTAAACAAAATATGTATAATAATATCTTGCCCGAGATAAGATAGATGTCAGTTTGGTGCATCTGCACCTAACATTAAAGCCAGTCCAAACGTTGATTGTTCACGAGTGATGTAGAGGTGGGTGGAGGAGGATTTGTGGGGAGCGGGAGGGTGGGGGAGGGGAAATATGGGCCACCACACCTCTGTCCCACATATGCACACTTACAAAAGTACCCTTTCNAACCCACTCACACATCCAGAGAATTCCTAGGTCCGCCCCTGAAAAGTGTTGTTGTTAAGAGAAGTGTAACAATGAGAAATTTTGAGAGCAGCCAACAACAGCTTACCACCGTAATTATGTGTCATCAGCAGCAAACTGGAGACGGAATAATTGGAGCTAGTGGGAGTCACCAACATATTTTGTAAATGTGAGATGACCGGAACATCTGACCCAGAGAGAGAGAAAGAAAGACGAACAGAACGGAAGAAAGAAAGAAAGAAAGAAAGAAAGAATGACAGAAAGAAAGAAAAGAAAGAAAGAAAGAAAGAAAGAAAGAAAGAAAGAAAGAAAGAAAGAAAAAGAAAGACCAAACCTGGAGGATCGCAAATTTTAATACTGACGATTTTTTAATCATAACTCTGGTAGTTGAGAAACTCGCAAACATATCTGTTGAAATGCCCGGCTCTTAAGTCCCTTGTTTTGTTAAGATAGAATTTACGCATTAACGATGGGATCTCTTATCATAAAAAGAATTACATCAAATCTGCATATCGAACACTACTGAAGGTGCATTCATCGCCTATACAGGAATGTAATTCTTACAGTGATAAGAGATGCCATCGTTAATGCGCAAGCTCACAATTATCAAATAACTCTACTCACGAACTTGAACAAGTCACAAATTCAATATTGGTCACCTAGAATTCCATTTTGTGAGGTTTTGTTGTATCTTGACCCAATAGGTATGAAAATGCCAACAGCACCTGGCATAAGAGTATGTCATTTTAAATAGATCTAGTCCCTATAAAATCAGAAAATTTGCCATGAGGAAGGGGATAGAGGTTAGATTTGACTTTTAAAGGCTAAGATAAGTGCGAAAACATTTAGAGACTCAGAATAGATGAGACTTAGCCACTCAAGTGTAAACTTTGTTGTTGTTGCTAAGTGAGTAAGGTTACCCTGTTTACGGTGTGATAAGGCCTACAGTGTTAGCTTGCATGATTCACTGCCTAAGTTTTCAAAACCTAATGGTTTAGGGGCATTTTTCTTTGTGTCAAAATTTAGAGGAAGAGTTGAACAACATATATGGAAAGTATTTTGGCATGGGACCCCTGGATAAGTTAATGAAAGGTGTAAAACATATTAGCCAACAGTGAAAGAAAAATATTGGCATCCTCATATCTATATAAGTAAGTGTTGTCCTCAGGGAGCATATCAGAGAGAGGGAAAAACACCTCTGAATTTCTATATGTAACAACACATTCTAGATTTTGTACACCTTGTTATACAGTCATTATCGAAGTCAGTGCTCGACTATAGTCTGTGCATCTCGACAATTTCTGTATTAATAATCCATATTAAAAAAAAAAAAATTCTGCTGTTCTGAGAGAAAATACCTCACAGGAGAGGGAAAGAGGAGAGGGTGAGCGTTACGGAGCCCAAGATGGCCTAGGGTCATAGAGTTCAGGGGGGCAGGGGACCATGGAGTTCGGGAGGGGAGGCGAGAGGCATGGGGTCCAAGATGGCCGAGGGTCATGGGATCCAAGGTGGGAGAGGGTCATGGGGTCTAAGTTGGAAGAGGGTCATGGGGTTCAAGGTGGGAGAGGGTCATGGGGTCCAAGGTGGGAGAGGGTTATGGGGTGCAAGGAGGGAGAGGATCATGGGGTCCAAGGTGGGAGAGGGTCATGGGGTCTAAGGTGGGAGAGGGTTATGGGGTGCAAGGTGGGAGAGAGTCATGGGGTCCAAGGTGGGAGAGGGTTATGGGGTGCAAGGTGGGAGAGGGTCATGGGGTCCAAGGTGGGAGAGGGTCATGGAGTCCAAGGTGGGAGAGAGTCATGGGGTCAAAGCGGCCAAGGGATGTAGGGAGGGGTAGAGGAGGGCGAGACTCATGGAGTCAGAGTCACAGACTCCGAGAAATGATTAAAAAACCAATACCAAAACTACTGTCTTTTTTCACTATATAGACCATTATAAGGTTTTTGAGCTGCCTACTGGACTCAGTGCCACGACTATTCAGAACTATATCATTTTTGTAGGTGATCCTGTGCCCCACATCTGTCAAACCTAATCAAATTCATTACACGGCCACAACCATTTTGTACTGTACTGGGGTTATTATGTGTGATAATGTTCTCTTTTCGGACCTTTTCATACGGGAAGAACCCTACTTTACGTTAAATTTGTAGGCTCTCGCTCATGAAAACAAATAAGAATTAGTCACAGTTTCTAATCATATCAGAATTTGCCAACCCTCCCTCTCCCCCACCCCACCCAGGGTACTTTACGTATGAGTGCAGGACGAATAAAGAGTGAGAAAAAGAACAGCTGACTACGATGATACTTATGTATTGCAGCCCGTCAAAATGAGACTTACGTCGCTGCCTTACAGCATTAAATAATTGGTATGATATGCAATCCAAATGTATGAAAAAAAAAAAAAGTGACCTCCCAATATTCGGGGCTGAGATGTACAGTAGACTCTCGATATCATGTACGAATTTTTTAAAAAATATACCACTGTTATTAAGTATGAATTTCACATATACTGATTCATTAATATTCTATATTTCATTATTCAAGAGGACTTCTATATAAACCATACCTCAATATAAAGTATGGTTTTTCCATGTACCAAGGCATGCTCTATATCGAGGTTATACTGTGGTGGTCTGAAATGGCAGAGAATCATCTTCGTGCAATGAATAAAAATCAGAGAAAATTTAGGACTGAAGAATAATTGTACACTGTACAAAAGCGTAGCGAGGATATAATAATATATATTTTTTTTTTTGGGGGGGGGGGGGGGGGGGGGGGGTNGGAGGGGGCAATCTAGCATTTATATCCTTTTTTTTTTTTTTGGCCGGATGTCAATGGCTTTTAAAAAGTCAAAAATTTAATATTTGGCTCCAAAAAAGCCAAACCTGGCAACCCTAATACGGTCTAGACTAGGTAACCAGCCTCTCGTCGCCGAAAGAAAAAAACTCTAATTCGGGAAGTTGTGCACGGAAAAGATCTTAGATCTTGTGTAGAACGAAACAGCAAAACACCATCAGAATAGCTTGTAAGCAACTTTTTCTCTCAGATCATTTGCCACTTTTTGTAAAGTCTCTCTCTTTACATTGTCTTTGAATCCACTGCGCCGACGATAATATAGAAGCATTGAATCTGTGAGAGAGTATATAGGCTGTCAGATTGCCGGCGAAGAAATCTAGCTAACGTTGGCAAACACGTACTGCCAAATGCGTGTAATGACTCATAGGTGAAATAGGACGGAGGTGATGTTTGAACATTGTTGAAAACATTGAAGATTGATTAAATTGTATTAGACAAATAGATAACATGTTAGTTATCTAAGATTCATAGATTTTATTGACGCTACGCCCCTAACACTGTATACGCCATTTCATCTGCTTCACAGCATATCAAATTTATTCACATCTACTAATAATTCCTCCATGACATCTTTCTTGCACAAGAAATGATTTTCAGTTTCGATTTCTACAACAAACACAAATTCCTAACGGGTGGCCCCCAAATCTCCTTTAGAACAAAATAACTCATTCCCAGTCTAGCGACATAAGCCTAATTTTGACTGGCTGCAAGCCATAATTATTTTAGCCTCGAAGTGGAAGGGTCTCGAATCTAAAGCAGATTAACTGGCTTGTAACCTTTAAAGAGATCTGGCATGAATTACTCTGCTTTACCTTTTATGCGTTCTACCCGGCAGTTTTTCTCTCCCGGTGTACCGTGATCAGATTACCCCCCTCAATTATTACCCCCCGGTAATCTGATACCGGTATCAAGCTACCCCCCGGTAATCTGATACCGGTATCAGATTACCGGAGGGGGTAGTCTCATACCGGTATCAAGCTACCCCCCCTGGTATGAGATTACCCCTCTCCCTTTTCTCTATTTATAACATTTATTTATTGCCTGAATACAATTCAAGACAGCAACAGTACTAGCAACACCAACAACATAACAGCAACAAGATATGATAATTTTTTGAGTCACTAAAAAGTATCCGTTTTGGTAGCGTTT
>JAWQUT010000144.1:249697-257117 GCA_033807755.1 Ellobium chinense | reverse complement strand
CTCACTCACTCTCTCTCTCTCTCTCTCTCTCTCTCTCTCTCTCTCTCTCTGCTTCCTTCTATGGACTCGCTTTTGCTTTATTCCTGACACCTTCACGTGAGCATGAAACTTGTGACTGAAGGCGAAAAACTACCGACAGTTTCCCACTGAAGCTGTTTGACCTCACTAAACCAACATCTTTACATGCAACTTTTAGTCAAAGCCCCTACGTCAAACTTCATCTCAAAATGAATGGAAATATATTCTGTCCTGGTTCAATGATAATATTTCCCATTTCCTTACCCTCAGGGCATATTTTAAACACGAACTGTTTGGGATGTAAATCGACCACCTTCTTTCAGAGTATGCAGTACTGGGTAAAAAACCCGAACAACTATTTTTAAAAGTATGCACGGTACAATATGATTAAGTGTTACAATAATACACTATGTACTCCTCCTACGATAAAATCTATAGGGAATTTTGGTTGCTATAGACATTCAACGCGCGGATGTTTACTTTCTGCTGGAAAAACCACGTTCAAAAGTTGCACTTTGTACTGCATCTCACGGGGTCAAAAATGTCCTGCATTAGTTAACAAAGAACTTCGGAATAAATCATTTACTCTGGGGCAAATCTCAAGTGGCTTTATAATATTCACTTCCCATATACTGTAAGTTTGAGACGGCCAAAGAAGTCTAGCACCCATTTCGGATACTAAACATCTTGAAGTTCACTGAGTTTGCGATCGAAATAATATGGCAAACAAAAGAAACCTTTATTCCCAATTGAACATGTGAATATCGCAAAATATGAGAAAATATGAGAATATGGGAGTATTGCAGAAGCATAGGTTATAACGCACTGTTGTGGAGAGCGAGGCAACAGCAGATCCTTAAAAGAAGATGCAGTCATTAAAACATGTTTTGGCCCTCCCCTTACGTTCTATCAATGTCCTAAGTAGTCCTAACTAGGTCGTCCAGTGCTCCACCTCAAACCTATACCCAAGAACCTTATCCTTAAGTCTCTTCTTTCTTATTTTGTTCACTTTCTCCACTCCATTTCCGTTCTTTTCCTCCTTTCGTTTGGAGCCCCATGACCGTCCATCTCACACTGCTGAGGTTAGAGAGGAAGGTGATGGGAGGATCATGGCTTGTTGACACTAAGTTCTAACCAGGAATGCCAATGCCTGACCAAAAAAAATCCTGAAAATTGCTCGCGCGCGCGGCGTATCGACATTTTCGGTGGAAACCAACCCAACCGGTGTGCTTTTAATTCTGAATCATTTTCCACAATTATAAGGCATTAAAGTAAACATTAAAACCAAATAAAGGTTAAAGAAAAGTCAATTTTAGAATATGTCCACATAAATTAAGGCCTAAATTTCTTCTGCACAGATAAAGTATAGAAATTAATATATCTATACACAGCAAGGAATAGCCATATCAGGGGTGAGTGGGAACTGCAAACTGTCACTTCGGATAAAAATCTAATAGTCTTACTGGCTAGGTCCATTTAGGTCATGTCTACTAAGTGTCTTCCTATTGCTTCATTAAAAATATAATTGAGATAATATGTATGAGCAACTTCAATTATGTTACCTGATTCTCCGTACTCTCAGATGATGCAAAAGAAAATGAGGGCGGGGGGAGGTTNGGGGGGGGTCTAGACAATCAACCTATGAACTGAACAGGCTAGACTTCCCAGATATCAGAAAAAAAATGGATTTGAACAATTATAGTATGAAGTATATACAGTACACGCAAATTAGTGGCTTATCATTATCATCAAACATATTTTTTTTTGCAGGACATAATAAATTATGGGATGGTTCCCCAAAAGTTTACTTTATTTCAAATTTATTACGATAAATAAAATCTCGTATGTAACTGAAATTTGGCTCACATTAGCAGATGGATTGTCTGGTAATGCTGCATTTTAAAAAATATTTAGGCTCTTTGATTATATCACAGTTGAGAAATGAAAATTGCAATTAAACCAATAGCATGCCCCATTGGCATCCCAACATACTGGTTATGATTCGTCGTTTATTTTATTTATTTTTTTTTTAAATAAAGGTAAATTACCTATATCAATGAACATGTAGCAATTTTAGATTGCATCTGTCTTTTAATTGCATAAGATTGTATGTCAGTTCTTGAGATAACTGGACTTTGAATTCAGCAAACTTTTGTTGGAGAGGAGGTGGCGAAAAAAAAAAAGGAGGAGGGGGGGGAGGGGGGACGCCACCTGAAATAAAATAGATCTGATCTAACCAACAATCACTTTAAGACCTGCAAAATGCTTTGGTCTATGGCTCCTTCCGTCTCAAAGATTGTGATGGTAGGCGTGCTTAAGATGGGATCGAAATAATTACGAAATAAACAATGGCTTCGCTCCTTGCAACAATTAGATGAAGGACAGGAAAACTGCAATGGTTCGAGTAGGAGGCTTAAAAAAAATGAACAAAAGAAGACCTGAACTTGTCATATGGGCCGAGAAAATGGACTTGCAATTCATTTCACACGGATGAGCAGTCACACTGAACATTTACAGCGAACACATCAGAACTGACAGGTGCAGCAGCCCCGATATCTTCACTGTGATCGCACCCACACGATGTTTTCAAAGCCAAGCCCTGATATGCACCAGCCCCATCTTTACCCTTTGAATATATGACGTTTTCCACATTTTCTGATGACGTAATCAGTGACTCAGAATTCCTTTCCCAACCCCGCCGAATTTTCTTGAGATACCCTTTTAGAGGTGGAAGACTGAAGACAAGTTTCAGAAATAAAACAATTAAAGGGAGGATGATACTCAAGAACGTTATGGATCTCAAGGTTTTGATTGGTCCAACTTTCGCCCAACCAGGGGCCCCCATGATGGTCGCGTGACTTACAGATAAAAATAGAACGGCGTAGCTCAGCTTGGAATGAATGCATCGCCACTCGGACCAGTTTAGAGCCTCGCCAACAGAAGGTATAGACGTTATAGCGATGACGCCCATCAACACAAAAGCAGTTATACCCACAAGGCAAGCAGCCTCGCCCTTGAAAATCATCCAGGTTGTGCTGACCGGAAGGACAAGGTCAGAGGTCAAGGTCGAGTTGGTTGGCAAGGTCACGGTGGCCTTGTGGAACCAGGAGCTGTAGTAGGTCGGAGACATCATGAGCGCCGAGGCGACAGCGTGGACGGTGACCAGGAAAAAGCTGATGAGACCAAAATGTTTCCTGCTCTTGAGCCAAGTGTCCAGGAAGCGAGGGAAGCGCTTGTGTTTGGTGCCGTTGTAGATTTGAAGGATGGCAGCTATGTGACCTGAGGACGTAGCCAAAACCAAAACATAAACGATAAACCTATGTGTATGTCATTTTCTCTCTCCTAAACCTAAAAAAAAACATCTCCGGCTAGGAAGCAAGGTAAACGAACAAGATACGATAGAACCTTGAATGCAAATACAGACACTAATTTCATGGCCATTTTTAGTAACTTCGTTTGAAGTGGGGCAGACTGCCTACTTTCTCGCCTTTAATTCTTTTTCTAACTGCCAAGTCCAGACCTGGCCCCAGCACTATGAAGTACACAGATCTGTTGAAAACCACCGATGTAAAACTGCTAAATGACCTGTAAAAAAATTAATAAAGATAATAATTGAATCTGTGACAAGTCACTTATTACCCGCCGTGCAAACAATCTTTCAATAAAACTTATCATCACAATTACTGTATATAAAGAACATGTACATGATAACAATAATATAAATTTAAAAAAAACAACAAAACACTTATAAACAGACGCAAAGTTGGCATGCTGTCGCTCAAGCTCCAACGATTAATCCGTGATTTCTGTTACTAAAGTACAGTAATAAATCATCTCAGCAGCTTTGCACTGAAGCAGAAATTGTCAAAAAACGGACTGCGCTTGAGCGGCATCAACTAAACTTTTTGGTTTCTTGTGCAACTCTTCCTACCAGTAACAGAGTCATGGTTACCATGATCTGAGCCTGCAGCTAAACCCTGTGAAAAGTCAATCCCTTCGCCACTGGTATGAGTGAGTGCATGAAGATAGTGTGCCATCCCTGTTATTTAAAAAAACATTTCATAATCACGTACGTTGATCTCAATGAGCTTCAAGGTCTTTTTTTTCAGTTTTTGTTTGTTTGTTTGTTTGTTTGAAAACCGAAAACAAAAAGAAGAAACATGTCAAAACATGTACCATTGTGGCGGCATTAAAAATGATTTAGACCAAACAATAAAAGGGTTACGTTTAGATTCTCATGTATTTTTTATATGCAGATAACATTCAATGTCAATACTTTGTCCTGTTTTTTTTTTTCGTTTTCTCATAAACATTAACAACATGTAGATTTACAACAATGTTTGGTCCATAATTTTTCGCGATGTATCATTCACGCATCTGCCTAGCCAGTGCGAGCTCAACTTCATTTAAAAAAAAAAAGCTAGGGGGGTCCATAATCTTTATTCTACTTTGCCAACATTCATAATTTTGCGCACTGAAAACCGAAACCACCTGCGTATATAAACTTTACCTGGTAAATACGTCAGTGCTAGCACTGTGATGGCCGTCATACAGAGGGGTTTGTTAAGAACCTTCAAGAAGATCTGCTCCCACTTGTAGGCCGTGGTCTCAATGAAGTAGATGTACACTATGTAGAGGGACCAGAGATTGAAGATTCCAAAGGTGACAAAGATTGGAATTTTCCAGAGGGTGAACACCTTAAGAACGAAGTCCTCCATGTATCGAGCCGACTTTATCCCTCCTAGGTCGACGACCCTGAATCCCATAGCCTTGGCCAGCTCGCCAACTTTTGAGCGTGCCTGGGCGTCATTGCTGGCCACGAAGACTCTATGGTTACCACCAAATGTTCCTAGATCTTCCATAGTTTGAGCTGAGACGGAATTGAAAGCTTTCACTACCGAAGCATTGGGAAGAATGTTCGCCAAGTGTTCTGCATTGGAAGAGGCTGCGTAGCGATATTCTCTGTTTGAAACGTCAATGAGAATCTTTCCTTTAGTGTCTTCCACAAATTTTTCTAGCGTGATTTTGAAATCCTCCATGTGAATGGCGACAAAAATGAGTTCGCATTTTCTGAAGCACTCGCCGATAGAGGTGAGCTCCACGCCACACAGGCAATCATCGGTGAAGGCCAGAGTCGTCTGACGCATTCCCGGCCGTCTGCTGCCCATGACAACGTCACATCCGGTCATGGTCAGACGCTTGCTGAGTGCTACGGCATAGTTTCCGGAGCCAATGATACCAACACAGTTTTTTCCCGGACGCGACTGGCATTTGGCAGAACTTTCTATGAGAGGTACCCGAACTTCATCGGCCATCATGAGCTTCTTCCACAGAAAACTCTAAATGATAAAAATTAGACCTTACAGAAGTTCTTCAACAGTACACTTCAGAGCGCTTTAATACTTCGTCCTTCTAAGCTGACGTAAATGCAGGTCCTCTGCAAAGAAAAATTTCGACTACCTTTGGCTGCGGGTGTTTCCTTTTTTGCAGATGGTGTATGTAAAACCTAATGACGTCAAAAACCAGGGACAGTCTTCAAAATCTGAAGAAAAAAAAACGACCATTTAAGACAGTTTCCACAAGATGAGGATATCTGAGATTTCTTTTGGTTAACTTCAAAGACCAAGTGCACCGAGGCATATGATGATCGGGTTTCTGTATAATTCCATCCGCAGGGTTTACACTGTCAACAGCAGGTCTGCCTTCAACAATGAAGGTTTCTCGTCTTCAGCGACGTCTTGTTCCTTCGCTGTCCTGACACTGCAGTGGAGACGAAGACATCTACGTGACAGGTAAAAGGTGACCTCCGCCCGCACTCTCGGAAAATCCCGGATGTAATGTCGAGCTTCCTCGTGTATTTAAGTAGAACTGCAAACAGATAAAAAAAAAATCAATGTATATTCATCGCTGACGCCAGTAGGCAGTGTGAATTTGGACAAAAGGAAGATCGTATTACAAGGCCAAAGCAAAGGCAAATTTATGTCAAGTTGTTATTTTCAATAAAGATATATATCTAGTCTATATAACTTCGCCACATGAGGTAACGGGTATCTACAATAAAACAACATAAATATTTCATCACATTTTGACAGCGGTTACTATAAATGCTCATGAATATTAAATTGAATCAAAGGAATACATTAGTTTGAAACATTCCGAATCTTTGAAACGACACCTGTTCGGACGACAAGACCTTATTTATATACAGTACTGACAACTGAATTTTATTCACTTACTTACAGATTTGGGGCCGTATCTAAGATGAGTTACGGCAAAGCAGCTACACGAATGTGATTTTTTTTTTCAATTTTTATTCCATTACCGGCGTGAAAATGATAGTGGGTAGTTTTAAAAAAAGATAAATTTGCATAAATTTATCATTAAAAGCCAGCCGGATGTGGAGAGACGACCTTGGCTCCTAATTACAATTTCGGAGCACTGCCTGGCATGAAAGAAAGCGGTCACATACATTAACATAAATTACAATTTTGCCATTACTGAGCCGGATGTCACCATATTCTGAACTTTCACGAGACCTTTGTACCTGGGTGATACGGTACACCTTCACATTCCGAGCTCTTTCCATCAAGGCAGCTACTCTAAGACTGCAGGGCGTATCACATTACACTGACTTAAATTATGAAGGTAATAAAAATGTACATAAAGAGGCCATAATATTTTACGTTCGATTAAAGAAACGCACTAGAGCGAAACTGCCGTCGAATAAATGCATGTCATGGATTATGATTTAGAACACTTCTACCAAAATAGCTGACGCCTTCGTAAAGAAACGGAACACTTTTATAATAGAAGTCGTCAGTGAGCGGACACTTGATGCTCAAGATAAAAATGAAGAGAATAATACATCTGTTAGCAATTACGCGGGAGTTGCGATTATGCAGCTTGTGAATAAGCGGATCCGACTGTTCTAGGGAGAGCAGTGCTGTCGTACTCGGCCTAGATTTAGATCTACAAGGGCTGATAAGCGTTACCAGTTCTTGACTCTGACATGGCACCAAGAACGATAATTCTAAACTATGGACGACCATCATAGAGCCAACATGGCTTAGAAGGGATTGATTGATTGATTGATTGATTGATTGATTGATTGATTGATTGATTGATTGATTAAAAGACAATATCTATGTCATAATGCATGCCAAATATCAACTGCATAAAAGTTTAACTATTAGATTTATTAAATTTTGATTTGGGACGGGGCGTTACATACAGGAGTAAAGTAAACATATACTACTGTAATACGTGAAGAGAACTCACTAAACAAACAACCAATCGACTAGCCAGCCAGCCCTCCATCCATCCATCCATCCATCCATCCATCCATCCATCCATCCATCCATCCATCGAGCCAGCCAGCGAGCCAGCCAGCGAGCCAGCCAGC
>JAWQUT010000144.1:229697-244697 GCA_033807755.1 Ellobium chinense | reverse complement strand
AATTTTCCGCAAAGGACAAGCACAATCTAGGGGACTTAACATAGCCTACGTATATGACAACGTATCTAGGTATTTGTGCAAATTAAGGTCACCTTTGTACGGGGGCTTATTCACAATACAGTTCAATCCAATTCTTTCTTAACTCGTGTACAATTGTACGTGGCAGGCAAACAAATACAGGAAATGAAAAATATGTAATACAGTACGTAATTTATGAAACTGGGTCAGACAAATATAGGCGGACAAGCTGACTGGCACGTTGGCAAATTCGCATAAAATATAAATAAAATACATCACACGGAGGTCGAAAAAAAGCTTGCATGCCATTATGTTGGGAGAATTTAAATTGAGGTACCATAAAAAACTTTCCTATTGGCGGCTCCAATTTAGTGGGGATTTACTTCCTGGTTATTTCGATACTGATATGAGACATTGATGTTCGTAGATTTAATATGTTTACTTAACTGAAACCCACACTATAGCTTTGGTACATGGGCGAACAATAGAATGGACGGATGGACGGACGGACGGACAGACAGACAGACAGACAGGCGAACAGACAGACAGACAGGCGGACAGACAGACAGACAGACAGACAGACAGACAGGCAGGCAGGCAGGCAGACAGACAGACAGACAGACAGACAGACAGACACTAGCACCCGACACGAATATGCCAAATGATATAGCTTTACGGAAGATAAAACATTTCTTCTCAAATTTATGAACATTATATTCTACGTAGAATTTGTACCATGTACATTAATTGTCGAGTATTGTGTTAACGGTAAGTTACACCCTGGTACCAAAGACCTCAATGCGGGGTAAATACCTACACCGTCATTATTAGAGAAAGATGAAATAGCAACGCGGACGTGACGCATCCCGGAGACAAGCTAAGCATCTCAGGAAGAATTTTGTAAGAACAAGATTTTAACATCCTGAAATGACTACCGAGTACAAACTCACTTGTAGGTCAGCAAGAAAAACTGCCATACCTGAGTGCTAAGGTAAGACAGGATGTGGTTACCGCACTGTTAAAACCAGGATCTTAATACGACATCGGCGTATCAGGCTCAGTTTAATCCCAGTGTCTAGTAGCTTACAGTCAGGGTGGGGCTAGTTCACCAAAAACGTCCGCTCAGGTGAAGTTCAGTTCACTCGGATAAAAAACGCCCTAACATTAAGTTTAGCCCAGCCTATGAAAACTGAGTAGTTTTCAGATCAGATTACTTCCCCGGTCTTTGACACCTATTGTTTTTTCTTCTGTTGGCCCAATTAACATTTTGTGTTATTCTACATATACCACTGTGATTTGGGGAAATTTCTTCCATGGAGGTTAAAAGTACTTCTTTTGCCCGATGTTTTAACGGGAAGAAAAAAAGGTGGTCAACGCCCAAAATTTTTCACAAATGTCTCTCGAAAAAGATCACCTCAAATTCTGATTTGGTCCCCAATTTTTCATTTAGCTGGTTTTGACCGCCTGCGAATACATAGGCCTACACATTTTATTTTTTTATCTAGAAGGCTCAAATTGTAGCTGGAACTTTAAAATTGGATGCTTTACTTAGATCACAGGTCATTTTACACATTTCTACACCCTTACACTGGCTGGCAGAGCCCGAATAAAGGGGGATTTTATATATTAGCGGATTAAATGGGTTGTACACAATCAGTGATTTGCCCGTCTAGAAGGTGTCACAAACCTAGAAATCGGCTTTTGGTCCTGGTTTTTGAAGTAGATGTCAACTGAACTGAAAATGAGGTAGAAAATTAAAGTTCAGATCAAGCACCCAGAACAGCTACAGTTCAGATCCAGATCAGTTCGTCTAAAAATAGCTATTAAGCTCAGATAAAGTTCATGTGAACTGAACTTAACTTCACGAGTTGCGTTTATATCATCTCAGTTCGGCCCAATCCTGGTTACAGTTAGTAACTCCAGCATGCCTGGATAAGTTACAGAGATAACGATGTAGCCTAAGTTTTTGGAACCTACTCTAGCATAATCTAATGCGAGTGTACAGTGTACCTGTTTACAGTCAAATCTCTTTTGAGTTAAAGTACTCTCCCCCAGAACTTTTCCTCCCCGATATGACTGACCCCGGTTAAGTGCACAATGTTTTAGACTGCATTTTCTACGTAAAAGTCACCGGATAATCGAAAAATCATGCTGATCACAACCTGTTTTAAATCGGAAACGAAAATGAAAATGGCTCGCGAATTTTCCCCTGAGGGAAATTGTTCAACCACGCCATAACATGATAGAGTATTATGCATCTCATTCATAATGCTTGCATACACAATGAAACAGTATACATCATGCAAATATATATGCATACACAATGTTACAAATGAAATGCACAAATAAAGTAATAAGTCTTCAAAAACGTGCGATTATGCGGTGTGAGTGGTTAATAAGTGGAATTATTCATCGACACTACTGGAGCGGTGCTTCCTTTCCTTCATCCGTGATATCCTTCCCTCTCCTCCTCCCACCCAACTTCCAAATCCCCTGCAAAATGACAGGTCTATAGATATCGTAGACAAGATCTTGAATGATAATCACTGGCATAAAATTAGAAGTTTTAATTTCCGAAACGATAGGCTATGAAGAAATAACTAATTATGATATGCAAAATTTGTCTGAGAGATGTCAAAATCGAGAAGTGTCAAGTATAATGTGAAGAAGACAGTTAAGAGTTTTTGCATTAACGATGGGATTTTTCGTCATCTTGAAAATTGCAGTAACTCTTCACGTTGAATGTTACTGTGTATTCAGCATCAATGCCAATTTTTTCGAAAGTAAGAGATCCCATCGTTAATCCGCAAGCTTTCAAATGCGAAAATGACTGACAAGTGTCAAGATCGATAAGTATCAAGTATACTGCGAAGGACACAACAAGATGATTTACCTCTTCGGCTATTTTTACATCAAAATGTCGGCCAGATAATTATGCTCTCCTGATAAATCAATTTTGTAACCATCGTATCTTTTGCAGCGCGCAAAAGCGAAGTCGCGTTCAAGGGGACGACCTGTAATCTGAGAACTTGCGTAATAACGATGGTATCACTTACGTAAGAATTCCAACAATTCTGATTGATTGGGTATGCATTCACCACCTCTGCATAAATGTGAATCTTACGATGGTAAAAGAACCCATCGTTATTACGCAAGCTCTGAAACATTTTACAGATCGTGAGGTTTTCAAGCTTCTGGGTAAAGTCTGAGACAAGAAAGAAGGACGTCCGGACTACAGTATTAAAATGAGTGCCTGGCAGGTTCGAATAAGTGAGATCCTTTGGTCGTATGTCATGAATCAGTTGATACTCATGCGTTGGCAAGGAAAGACATGTGAGAGCTTGGGCATTAACGATGGGATCTCTTACCATCGTAAGACGTCCATTAACTCTGCATACTAAACACTCCTAACGATGCACTCAGCACCAATGCATTAATGCAATTCTTACGATCGAAGGAGATTCAATCGCGAATGCGCAAGGTCTAGATTATCGAAATTCAGTCCACTATGATAAATCATATTACGGAAGTTTGTCTAGCAGTTTGTCAATAAGTGTCTCTGTTGGTTACATATTTGCCGTAGCTATACATGTTTGTTGAAATGCAATACGTCCCTGTTGTTTATATAAGCACTAAGGGAAACCTCGCAAACTCGTTACGCGGATATAACCAGTGCCAGAGGGACAATGACCCTTTTGTTATACCCCCAAGATCCCCTTACCACTTTCTCCCCATTGCGCACAAACACCCTTGAGTTCTACATCCTTTTTTGGAACTTCAGAATAGTCGACATACTGAACAACGGCTGCTGTGCGTCGTCTTCAACAAATCTTAGTCTTAATCCGGGATCAGTCTGGCTTCCAACGTCACAGAATTGGCCCAAAAACTGACGATCTTTATGGTCTCTTCAGAATTTGGAACAGGAATGTCCTTCAAAGTCCTTCAACTAATAAAAGAAATCGAGCCTGACAGGGGTCAGCAAACAGGATGTCCGGGTGGGTCAAATGTCCCCTTACTGAGTACAGGGTGACTCCCCCCTCTCACCCCCCCCNCCCCCCCCCCCCCTTAAAAAAAAAGTGGACCCTCCATTTGCTCTGTAACTTTGGCAATAATAATTGGATATCTTCCATACTTTTGTAACAGCAAACATTATGATATAAAGCATACTAATCTTTCTTTATCCTTGTGAATGCTTTTTAATTTTAAATACAGCCCGTGAAGTGTTTTGTTTTTGTTTGTGCGCTTTTTTTTTTGCTCGAGACTCGTTCTTGTTCAGAGCGCTGTGTCATTATGACCCAAAAGAAGGCCACAATAAGGCCTAAAATTTGGAAATGAAAATCTAAAAAATGTTTGGAGAAGTTTTCTTTGTTATGGATATCGAGTATATTAATACATTACAATCTTGTAATGCAAATTACATGTACGAAAACAGAAACGGTTTTTTGAAATTATTGATCACACTTGAAAATGCTGCACAATGAACAGACATATTGTGCAAGATGGCAAGGGAGGATTCCACACTGAATGAAATGATTCAGAGAATTGAAAGGACACATTGAAAGATGAAAGATATAAAATAAACCAATATAAAAGATTGTTTACAATGGTAAGGATCAAGGCAAATCCTTTTCAAAAACAGATTATAGGTGGAAACATATTTAATTAGAAAAAAAAGATTTTGCTGTGTGTCGATACCGACGTAATGGAGGTCCTTTGAGCAACAGTGAAATTCTGTATACCAGTGAAAGGAGAGAAAAACAAAAAAGGGGGGGGGNGGGGGGGGGGCGGTAGGAGGGTATGTTTTTTCTTCTCGTTTTATTTCAGAGAACCTATGCCAACTATCTTCAGCTGTGACACAGGACTAAAAAAAAAAATTGTTTGAAAGGGTTAGTGAAAAATCCTTCCAACCGTTCTTCTTAAACGAGCGTGTTAGGTCAAACAGAATATGACCATCGATTTAGTTTTGGACGTTCTGAGTTCTCAACGGTACCTTCCTACCTTAGCATCGGAATCTATGGCATTTGAAAATCAATGAAAAATGATAAATTGAAATGTTTTAGAAAAAATATTACCATTAATCGAAAGGAATGTTCCACAGTGTTAGTCATCATAATGTTATTTAGCAACAAGACCAGAGAGGAAAACTGAAATCCAGCTTCTTGAAACTTGTATATTGAGGTTCATTGCGTACCACGTTGTACAGGATAAGTGGGATTCAATTACGTTATCAGGAGATCGGTATCAGCGGTTTAGCTACACTGTGTGAAAATTCCGTACGATTATCTTAAAAACTCTTTTAATTTTACGACGAAAATAAAGGGTTCACTTGTTTTTCGTGTGTCATCCAGAAGGACAGTGACGTCATCTCTTGGTCATTTGCTACCTTAACAATACTGGGGAAGAATGAGGTTAACAGTCTAATTGCTTGCCAGATTCATCGTGTGACAAAAAGGTGGACACAATAAGTCAATCTATGCCAGGCCATTAAAAGGTCTCGAGTGAGGATGAGACTAGGTACGAGAGAAAGGCCGGAAATGACGTTGATATCGCCCATGTTGGCATGAAATGTATTCAACACATTAATTTGGCAGGAAAACGGGATCATGGGCAGCCATCTTCTCTGGCATAAAGATTTGGGGACCTCTACACAGATGAAAATAGGGTGTTATCAGATGCCGTAGGAAGGCGGTACAAAATTTTCGTTTAGATACATTATAGAATGAGTCCTGGATTTGTGACCTACGTTGCAAACTGATTTGCATTCTTTCCTGATTTTGTAAACTTAACATGAAGTTTGAATCAGAGACTTTGGTTTTGGTGTGTGTGTGTGTGTGTGTGTGTGTGTGTGTGTGTGTGTGTGTGTGTGTGTGTGTGTGTGTGTGTGTGTGTGTGCAGAGCGCTTGTCGTGCGTTGAAGAAACTACAGTTAGTTAGCTTGTTTACGCCTTTCGTTCAATTAGTTCGCAGCTTAAAAACGAAACGAAAGGCATCATTTTCTAATAAGACCATTACATGTTGCAAACCATTCAAGAAAACTTGGAGACTGTCGTCTTTCTTGCAGGTGGTCGAAGAGAAAACAATTACAGTAATTGGTTCCAGGAGGCAAATCAGATTAGGCCTTCGTAACCAGTGTCCCATAAAGTTATTACAGACTTGAGGTCTTGAGCTCACTAATGAATTCGTATACTGTCACCAGAATCGCCTTACAATTCTAGAATATTGACATAATTTGCGAAATATGACGTTACAACACGGACGATGTGCGCATAGAGTGACCACTGACCCATACGGAAAGGTGAATCAAGCGAACTTTTGATAATATATTTTAAGACACGATAAAGATATATTAAATCTTTATTTACCCTGAAGGGAATGTTTTACAATACGTGACAATGTTAGACATTATTATTATATAACAATGCACACAATACATAATTCTACAACATTATCACAAACAAAATCTACAGCACAATCATTATTAGTCGCCGCAGAGCAGCGCCATTCCCCTCCACCTGAAACTTGGCATAAAGAAATAGCCAATATCCGGACCTTTGGTGTAAGCAAGTGACCAGTATCCGGATACTGGGCATGAGGAAGTGGTCACGTGTCCGAGGAACATTCAGCGCTCACGTTATACTGATCCAAAAGATGTCCCACTCCTGATTTTTATACTCACAGGTCTTAAAGTAATTCGTACGAAAAAAAACAACGAATTAATTCACAACGAACTTTTCATAATTACGACTTAAGGGCTAATCAACGAAAACGTGCGGTATAAATACATGTTGAAAGTGTAACAGGCAATATTATTAGGCAGTTGGAAAGAGATGTATAAAAGTGCATGGTGTTGTGTAACAAATACCCTAAGGGAACAACAAGGACCTGGTCTGTTTATCACGTCATTATCATAACCCAAGGAACAAAGTGCATCCCACACCCAAATCTATTCACTGCGTTATCATATCGCCTAAACTTCCTGAACGTTCGGCTTTTTTCCGCAAACAAATGTATGCTGAGTCTACTACGACTGATGAAAACATACTTGATAGTGTAGCTTCCTTAGGGCAGTAACAAAAGGTTAAGTTATACTTCACCATTTGACCCACTGGGAGAGGTGCTATGGAAGAAGTGCTATTTATAGCACAGGAAACTAATAATTTTTTTCATCTCATCCAGTTTTATAGCATAATTCAGCTCTCCCCCCCCCCNCACACACACTCACACTCACACACACACACACACACACACACACACACACACACACACACACACACACACACACACACACACACACTACTTATGGAGAGTGTAATAGGCTTTAAATTAATGCATGGAAAACAAGAACTAAATATACTAATATTGTAAACCATCAAAGGAAGTAGATAAAGGAAACGTAACATTACACAAAGATAACTTGCGTGACAACTGCACTAGCGCAACGGTGCTGAACGCACCCATAGTAGCGTTCAACATGTAGATTTACTATATAGCAAAACGATAGTCACAAGACCAAGGAGAAATACTGAAATGCAGGTTCTTGAAACCTGTATCTTAAGGTTCTTAGAGTACCATGTTGTGCAGGATAGTAGTTATAGTGTTTAAAATGTCCATGTGCTGTCTCGTTTCATATTGTATTTTGCCCATATACAACATCTGTGGTCTGGGCTTATTCCTAATAAACTTGTTTAACGTGTTAGAGGGAATTTAAAGGTAACAGATTCCATCGAGTAATGCGCAAGCTCTCAGCTAAACCACATGATCCTATACAGATGTCACACTATCGGAAACAACAATCTGTTATTGCCACATTCCTCTTTCTATCATGAATCTGTACAAACATAAGCTTTCGCTCATAACTTTTTATTTTATCTTAATTCTTCTTCGTCGCGTCACAATTACTTTTAAAATTCTAAAGCTGAATATCTATACAATCTAGTTTTGCACGATGCAATAGAAAATATATTAAATACCATTCTTTCATCCTTTTCATGTATGCTTTGCTGCCTTTGAAGAAAGCAGCTAAAAAAAAATAAAACAAACCAAAAACTTACCTTTTGGAAAAGTAAAATTAAAACACAACCGTCGGTTGCAGTAACACTTCAGGAAATATCCACACAATGTTCCTGAAAATTCAACGCACTTAATGACGTCTGACCTATTCAATATAGCCTCCCTGGCATAAATAACTGAGCTCAAGCCAGGTTTTTACCCATTCTCAGGTAGAAATTGAGGGGATGAGCCCGGCGAGCCAATCAGAAGCTGTGACACAATTAATGCCCCTTGACGCAGTAATGACGTATGGCGTCCACCTTCCGGTGACAACTCGCCATTTATCACAGGCGCACGATAAGAATGGTATAATACAGTAATAGGGAGTTTTTATTTTCAAGTTACGAGCTCTTACGTGCCGTTATCGCAGAGGCAGACATGCGCATAGAACATTTCCTGGTACTACGATCATGGTACTACGAACTAGAATCAGACATAATAATAACAACAATAATAATAACAATAATGAGACGGTTCAAAAGTCTCGTATCCAGGCTAATGTCCACTCACGCGACTTCCCACTATTATGAATTCAATGTGTAGTTCTCAAGATGCAATAATAATAATAATAATACAGTAATAAAACTTTATTTGGAAAATTACTCCTTTACAGCTGGGGTTTCCACTTGTCGGAGCTACCAGCGAAACGTCCAATATACAATATAATATAAACCTTTAAAATGTCTATTTACATATAGAGATGTACAATCCATAAGCTTACATTCATTTTCATTTAAGAGCGTTCTTCTTTATAAGGTCTCCACCTGGCACAGCAGTTTAAAATCTTATTCTACAACAGTTATGTATGAATTTTTTTGTTAGGCTGTCGAGTTGACTCATAAAATTATTAATACAAGGCCCTGAGTCTAATAGGAGGATGGTTTTGGTAAAACTGGACAACTAAAAATTCGTTAATTACACTCTCACATTCATATAATATACATAAAATCTCTAGTTCTTGATAAAAATTTCTTCTTATGTCTTCATACTTCTTACATTCAAAAAGCATATATCTTCTTTCATACCCCAATCATAACTCTGGCATTCATCGTTTTCTCTCATATTCAGTCTTTTAAGATCAGCATTTAAAACCTAAAATGCCTGTGTGTGCATTAAATTTACTCTGACATAAAACAAAGCCATATAGGTCTCTCAAGTATGATTTCATTTTAAAATTCTTGCATTTAGTAAAGTAGTCATAGATATTACAACTGTCCCTCATAAAATCCCTCTTCCTCTCATTTAAAAAGGGTTTACATATATCTTTCCCTTCTTCCACAGCATATAACTAGTCTGGTCCCGCTTCATATAATGGTTTTTTTTTTGATATTATTACAAAATTTCCAACAACTGACATGGGTGGGGATGCTGTAAAGTTTATTGAGCAACACCTTCGTCAGCCTGAAATTACTCATACTGAGTACTCTGTCAAAGTACTTGATTCTAATATTAGATATTGTTTCCGTGATATGCTCCCACCGAAGTTCTTCAATATGATGGTTACACCAGGACAAGCCACATAAGCATGCTCATCTCTGCCCTCAAAAAAAAAAAAAAAAGAAATTGGTAAGTAATCCAACTTGACAATAAGAGCTCTTTATGTTATTTATAGGTTAGAGTAATCACAAGGATTTAATATATATGGAAGTGCTCTGGGCAGAGGGGAGCGCCGGAAGCAGTATTTCAGTATTAATCTTAATAAATAAATCGCGTCAGCCAAATTTGTATCACAGATTTCTTGAGAACTACGTAACGAAAAAACATGCGGTTGTCACCTAAATTCGTAGAAATATACACGAAAGGTAACCATACACATTAGTCCTCTTTGTTTTATTTACCCTTTAAAAAAAAAAANTGGGTGAAATCTGGTGTCAAACAACAGGTTCTGCTGCAAATGACTGTTGTCCTAAGATCATCACCCTTTAAAGAGAAACATGCACCATTTAGCACTTTGGTGTGCAATTTTACTTAGAAACTTCAATGCATTTATGGTGTCAAGTTGCACACCAAGTAATCTGCTTTGCAATCTTTACACCTCCCCTTAAGAGCGTTCTTCTTTATAAGGTCTCAACCTCGCACAGCAGTTTAAAATCTTATTCTACAACAGTTATGTATGAATTTTTTTTTTGTTAGGCTGTCGAGTTGACTCATAAAATTATTAATACAAGGATCTAATAGGAGGATGGTTTTAGTAAAACTGGACAACTAAAAATTCGTTAAATACACTCTCACATTCATATAATATACATAAAATCTCTAGTTCTTGATAAAAATGTCTTCTTATGACTTCATACTTCTTACATTCAAAAAGCACATGTACAATATCTTCTGGCATTCATCGTTTTTCCTTATATTCAGTCTTTTAAGATCAGCATTTAAAACCTACAATTTCCATGTGTGTTCATTAAATTTACTCTGACATAAAACAAAGCCATATGGGTCTCTCAAGTATGATTTCATTTTAAAATTCTTGCATATAGTAAATAAATAGTCATAGATATTCCAGCTGTTCCTCATAAACTCCCTCTTTCTCTCCTTAATCACATTTTAAAAAGGATTTATATATATCTTTCCCTTCTTCCACAGCATATAACCAGTTTGGTCCCGCCTCATATAATGTTTTTTTAATTTTTTTTTATATTATTACAAAATTTCCAACAACTGACATGGGTGGGGATGCTGTAAAGTTTATTGAGCAACACCTTCGTCAGCCTGAAAGTACTCATACTGAGCACTTTGTCAAAGTACTTGATTCTAATTTTAGATATTGTTTCCGTGATATCCTCCCACCCAAGTTCTTCAATATGATGGTTACACCAGGGCAAGCCACAAAAGCATGCTCATCTCTGCCACCCCCNCATCTCTGCCCTCAAAAAAAAAAAAAAAAGAAATTGGTAAGTAATGCAACTTGACAATAAGAGCTCTTTATGTTATTTATAAGTTAAAGTAATCACAAGGATTTAATATATATGGAAATGCAGACGGGAGCGACGGAAGCAGTATTTCAGTATTAATCTATATTAATAAAACGTGTCAGCCAAATTTGTGTCACAGATTTCTTGAGAACTACGTAACGAAAAAAAAACATGCGGTTTTCATCTAAATTCGTAGAAATATACACGAAAGGTAACCATACACATTAGTCCTCTTTATTTTATTTACCCTTTAAAAAAAAAAAAAAGAATGTGTATAGCAACGAAATACAATCTCCGATAGATCTTTTCAATCCGCCCGATTCGCCTATTGTCCAACTTTTTCACGGAGTCTAATGCATTCGTCTATGATGCCTTTCAGTGCGTTAGGTATTCTTTCGTCGCTGGTGCGTTGCCTGCCTGCCCATTTGTAAAATGCAGTGTTTGTCTTGTACTGTCAGAAATGCAAAACTGGTTTTAAGGACTCACTATAGTATTATTTCTGGGCGGCCATTTAAAATACAGTAATACATTCATGATTCAGTGAATCGGTACAATAGACTACGCATACTTACAATTCGCTTGTTCGCGACTTGCGCTTACTAACATTATATTTCAGATATTACAACACTGCAGAGTCGATTCTGCTTAAAAGTAATACAGTATCTTCTAGAAAACAAAATACTGCACAATGCTCTCCACCTAAGCGCAATTTTCGATTAATCACAACAGTCTCTGTTCACAGAAATCACTATATAATCGGCTCCTCTTAATCGCAATATTTTTTAAATGTAATGGAGTATTGTATCTTCCAACTAAAGCCACCGGATAATCGCAAATCTTTTTAATCGCAACTTTTATCTTACCACGGAGGAATTGCATTTAAGCGTTGCCAGCTATAACACGATACATGAAATTATAACTTTGATCAAAAAAGTACAACTTCGTAAAGGAGTTATATTAAACAAAATTGCCGTTCTTTTAAGAGAAGATTGTATACGCCAAATCAGATCAGATTAACCTTTTGGCACCTTTGAATAAAAAATAAACATTGTTCTGTCTTTCCAGCTGAGTTATTCTATCGTAGCCTCTACAGGTTCCGAGATAGTCGACCAAAATGTGTCACCGATTTCACCTTCATATGTTAGATAAGCGTAAATATTTCATTTCAATATGTTAGTAAGTATGTGCCCTCAATGTTCACTATCTTGAAATGTATTTTTGTATTTGTTTGCATTGAATTGAATTGAATTGAATTGACTCTATATTATAAGAATGGACCGGGAAACGTGGCACCCTATTTTTGACCGCAATAAACTCCGATACCGCTGTACATAAATTCGGTCCGAACCATCAACCTCCATAAAATTCGGTAGAGAAGGTTTAGTGTCACCGTCTGCTCACCAAGGATGCAAGATTCCATTACCCATTGTACCGCTACGGTCGAACTAGTTTTTAACCTTCATATCACTCCACTGGGCGCGACGGGCGACTAAATTCGCATGAGAGCGCGAACTGTGTTGATACCCAACTGCCAATTTCATTTCTTTCCAATTAGTACCGCTGAATGACAAGCACGCTGTTATCTATGTATTCTCTCACTTTCTCTGCGTACGGAGGATTTGCATCGGGCAATTCTAAGGTCAATCCAAAACAAAACAAAAAAAATGGTTGACACCGCACGTTTACTTGGATGTCGCGTGTTAGTTACAGAACACTGTAATGCATCGTGTCTGATTTTGTAAACCACCTCAGATGGAAATTTTGCATTAAAAAAAAAAAAATTCGGTCGTGGCATCAACTATAAAGGGCTTCATGGCAAAACGCATTATACACCATTTGGGGGTTGTGGCAAAACAGACCAGATACAAAGCATATTTTTATGTGAAAGGCGAAATTTACGTCTTATAATGTAGATCAAATGTCCTTCTATGGAATGGAAATATACATGTATACTAAATACTCCTACTGCTACATGAAGTATGTAGAATAAGCTAAAAATTCATGTTGGTGGATAACGCGTTTTGTCATGAAACCCTTCGTATGTTGAATATACTGGACGCACAAAATATCAAGATACTCTGCCCGACGGCGGAGCAAATCTTCCTGTTTGGAGTACCACACTGAACCATGAAAAGAGATGGCCTTTCAAAATGGGCGTTTCTGTTTGCCTGTACACATGCATATTAAGGCCTATTTCTGCGCTTAATTTTAAAAGATTACCAAGTGGAACCGACAGCATGAGAACAAGATATTATGTTGATACTGCCCATTAACTGCATGGGTAGCGCTTGCTTCTTCACATGAAAGCTGTTTCACTGAATGTATCACGTTAGATTATAACCTTCGAAGCATTAGGAGAAAAGATTTAAAAAAACGTTTTCAAAAATTTTTTCATTGCCCCAAAAAATGGAAACGTTCCTCCTCCTTGACATGAGAGACGCCAAAAATAGCTAGCTCTAAACCAGTTTGAACTGCCAGAGGCGTCCTTAAATCTTCATATACGCTCTCTGGTGCATGGTGTGTTTTTGTGTATATGCTATTCAATTCAATTCAATTCTATTCAATTCAATTCAATTCTATTTATTAGCTCTTGCTGAGTTCTGCACGAGAAGAATACCTTTTCCTGGAAACTTGGAGATACGCAATGCCGATTCATGACATCCTATACTTCCGTGCAACTCTTCCATGCATCTGTAAGAGTTGCAATTAAGCGGAGACAACCATTCCTATTTTTAGAAGGCATTAAATCTGCAAAACAGGGTGAAAGAAACTCCTACGGAGTTGCCACACAAAACAAAACAAAAAATTTTGACAGAAAAAAAATAATTGGGGTCATTATATGTAACTGCAACCGAATGCGGAAACTTCATTCAAAAATGCCAATTCTATGACACAATTCATGGAACGCTCTCAACTGTTTCGAAATGAGCTTATTTCGCAAAAACCACAACATCAGCTCCAGCTATTTCTTCGGCAATTGCAGAGTGAATTCGCTTGCAGAGGTTTCTTAACAGGGCTTTCAAATGTAACTGAACGATGAACTTCGTTGTTCATTCCTTCTCGTATTCTTTTGCTATCTATAATCTATCTCTATATGAAGGGCTTCATGGCAAAACGCATTATACACCATTCGGGGGTTGTGGCAAAACAGACCAGATACAAAGCATATTTTTATGTGAAAGGCGAAATTTAAGTCTTAAATAATATTATAGATCAAATGTCCTTCTATGAAATGGAAATATACATGTATACTAAATACTCCTACTGCTACATGAAGTATGTAGAATAAGCTAAAAATTCATATTGGTGGATAACGCGTTTTGCCATGAAACCCTTCATATCTATAGATATATCTATCTCTATATGTTTTGCTCAGTTTCTTTTCAAGTTTAACGATTGTATTTAACTGAAACCCAGATCAAAACACTGTGGTACGTAGGGCGTACGTAGTATATACAGTGGTAACGAAACAGCACACGATACAGATAATATCAAAGGTCTACGTACAAAGGCCTCATACATAAAAAGTCGATAATGCGTACACAATTTTAGCCTGGGTCACAGTTGAAGAGCGTTTTTTTCCAAAACTCGGTATGTGGTCTCTGAATATCTTTCAAATTAAGGGAAATAACATTATTAAGGTAACTGCTCTTTACACATATATTTTTATTTACTGTTAAACGTGAAGGAGTGCAGAATTTTGAGCTCATTTTGGTTTTGAATAAATTAACCACAGAAATGCATGTTTGAATACATTAACTTATTATTAGTGCATTTATTGAGTTTGGGAAAAAACCCTCTTCAATTACGCTCTTTCTTAGTACATCATCATACAGACACTATAGTCTACTTGTATTATGTAGCTAAACTCCAGTGATGTGTTCTGTGTGGTGGGGAGACAACTTGCTCTCATATCATAATTATATCCCTTGTACACAAGGGCTACATCTTTAACTCAACTACATTTATCACATTCTCTCTCTCTCTCTCTCTCTCTCTCTCTCTCTCTCTCTCTCTCT
>JAWQUT010000144.1:166249-195857 GCA_033807755.1 Ellobium chinense | reverse complement strand
AAAAAAATAAAATGTGTAGACCTATGTATTCGCACGCGGTCAAAACCAGCCAAATGAAAATTTGGGGACCAAATCAGAATTTGAGGTGATCTTTTTCAAAAGACATTTGTGAAAAATTTTGGGCGTTGACCCCCCTTTTTCTTCCCGTTAAAAGATCGGGCAAAAGAAGTACTTTAACCTCCATGGAAGAAATTTCCCCAAATCACAGTGGTATATTTAGAATAACGCAAAATGTTAATAGGGCCAAAAGAAGAAAAAACAATAGGTGTCAAAGACCTGAAAAACCTGGCAGTCGGAGAGGGGAGATAACTCAGGAATATGTTTCGCTTTAAAAATACAGTGCACAATATTCTCCCTTGCTTAAGGGGATTATAAATACTGTACCACCAATTAACCAAAGAACTGGTCTTGAAATTGATATACCTAGGCACTTTTCAAATTCTTATAGATTTAAACCCAGGCCGAATACATTAAAGTGTGTTCTTCATATTGTGAACAAAACTTTCCTCTCTGTCTCTCTCGCTATCTCTTGCTGTCTCTCTCTTCTTACTTTCTCTGTCAAATACATACCCAAATACTCTGTCACTCTCTCGCTCCCTCTGCTACTCTATCTCTCTTTCCCTATCTCTCCTTCTTTATTTTCTCTCTTTAATTATAGACCGTTCTCATGTAGACAACTCCAACAAAGCTCATTTCCGGTTTAAATAAGCTGTAAATATAAATAACAATGCGGTTGTGATATCAAATCTTTCTTTTTTTTAAGTAAAAAAAAAAAAGCATCAGCCAATGAAAGCTAATGTAACAAACCATACTCCTACCAGCCAATCATTCTCCTCTAACACAGAAAAATAGAGAGCGGAAGTAACACGCGTTGAAGTTGTAGCTCACGATGTCTAAATGAACCTGCAGGCATAGTAATTTAAAATGGCCTGCTATAAAACCACACAGACTGTATATCGCTAAACAACATACATGCTTCCATGTTCACTCATTTTATATATATAGAGAGAGAGAAGAAAACGACAAATTCGGATTCTTTGACTTATGTTTATTATGCTTCAAAGTAACACGTGTTAAGTAATCATCCCAAACAACTGTGTTGCAACATTGCATAGAGAAAGGAATCAATAAAATTCCAACCAGCTGTCTTTGTCGTAATGTGTAACAAGTGCTATTAAACAACAAGGAATACATGCAACAATAAGTGGAAATTAAGAAAGGCACAATATAATCACAATATAATGATGATGATAATGATGAGATAATGTAAAAAATATCAATAATAGTAATAATAATAATAATTGATAATAATAATAATAATAATTATAATAATACTAATACCACCATTCATAACAGACTCGGCTCCTCTTAAACACAATCTGCTTAACTATAACTTCAGCAACAACCTCTTGAAGACATTAGCTATTACTCTCTATGAACATCTGCGACTCCTTTTAACTGCATTGGTTTCGTTGTTTTTGTTTTTTTTTACTTACTGAGGTTACAATTAAACGAAAGCGACTGGAATACCAGAGAAGCATAAAACTACACTCCGTACCTGTCTATCTATATGTTTGTCTGTTAGTTTGGTAATTAGCCTCTATGAATTATCGATCGGTCAACTGTAATGAAGTACTATTATACTGTACGCGTAATCATGGTTGGCTTTGGTCTAAATAAACAAACTGAATCTGAGCAATTGTAGCCGGGTGGCAAGGCATACAGTATCCATTATTTATTATTAAGGGTGAGGAATGTGAGCTTAGTCTGATAACATATTATTTTAGAGAAATGTGTCGCAAGGGATTTTACCAAATTACTGTGAATGATCAATTTTGAGAAGATAGGCCGAAAAAAACCTAACACTGGAAAATTTCCTGTCCCTGCCGAGAATCGAACCAGGGTCTTTCAGCTTGCAAGTCTGAACGTGTTACCACTACACTACAAGGACGCTAACTTCACAGCAATTTAATTCTTAAATACCTACTGCCTGAATATGTTCCCAAACCTCCACTTGCGAGCCTAGTGCTCACCGTGACCCTACTACACTGCTCACATAATAATAATAACAACAATAGCAATGATGATAATACTAATCGTAATAATAATAATAATCACAAACATATTAACCTTTCAACAAACTCCAGGTTGACCTCACGACATCGAATTCATGAAAATGATCGCGGGAGGGAGAGAGGAGATGAGGGGATGAGCGGGAGGGGGGAAACATGTCCAATAATTCTGAGTTTCAGAGGCTTTCCAGTTTGTGAGTGAAAGATAGTGAAAGGTACTATACATATATGGGCTCGCGAACTAGAGTATTTCGAGGAGTATGAGGGGTTCTCAGGTTTTTGAGTTTCGGGGTCGTCTCTACAATGTGTTGATTGGTACGATACTTCAGTAGTCTCATTAATGCTTGAAACCGAGTGTTGGGCACTTCCAGCAGAAAGTCAAATCAGTTACCCAAATTTTTGAAAAGCTTTGGCGTTGGGGCAATTAGAGTTGTTTGCATCTACCAATAGTTAATTTGTTCTTTTTTATATATAGACCTAGAATGTTTACAGTGAAGTCAGAGCTTTTCAGAATTTAACGTAACTCTCCTGGCACTCTGCTAGATTTACGCTGTTTTGATTCTGCACTTTTGCTGGCAAGGCTCAGAGATCATGCTTAATGTGACTTACAGTTCACAGAAAAAGGGATGTAACCCTACCAAAAAAAATATATCACAAAGGGAGTTCACTCATTTAGGTATATTGCAAGCTTTAAAATGCACGCTTCGCAAATAAAAGTAGGATATAAATTACAAACAAGTCATGTTTCGCTATTATTTCAACCAATCAAACAATCAGTCAGTCAGTCAATCATTCAATCAATCAGTCAATCAATCAAGCAAGCAATCAAGCAATAAATTAATCATCGAAAAAATGGAAACTAACCAAACAAAAGTGTGACAGAGTCATGCTTCACGTATGGAGTTCAATCAATCAATGAATCAATCAACCACCCAATCACTTAGTTAATAATCAATCAGTAGGTCAGCCGTTAATGAATCAATCAGCTAATCAACCCACCGATTAGTCTGTTAATGATTATATCATTTACATTACAACAGCCTGCCTCTCTCTCTCTCTCTCTCTCTCTCTCTCTCTCTCTCTCTCTCCCTCTCTCTCTCTCCAGATGAAGTCTTTTTTCTCGTTCTTCCTCCACCTCTCTCTCTCTCTCTCTCCAAATGAATTCTTTTTTCTCGTTCTTCCTCCATCTCTCTCTCTCTCTCTCTCTCTCTCTCTCTCTCTCTCTCTTTCTCTCTTTCACTCTCTTATTCGCTTGCCTTCCTTTTTCTTTCCTCCGTCATTAATTTATCATCGCACTAATCTCTTGGAGCTGAGTACGTTTATTACTAAACACAGACCTCTCATTCAGCACACGTGGCCAGGATCGATATATTAACATTCTTTAACAATCAGAAAAATATGACGACGATTCACTCGTAGTACAGCATAACAGAGAGTTTATGTTTTCACTGTTACTATGTTGTTAGCTTCAACGACTATGCCCGCCGTAGATAGTGTATGGAGTAGAGATTAGGTATGAAGATGCCAATAGCACCTGGCATAAAAATATGCAATTTTAAATAGTCTTTTAAAAACAGAAAATTGGCCATGGGGAGGGGGGAAGGGGTTGGATTTTAATTTCAAAGGCTTAGATAGGTGCAAATATATGTGTAGACTCAGAATAGGTGAGGTTTAGTCACTCAGGTATAAAATTTGTGGTTGTTGCTAGGTGAGTAAGGTTACCCTGTTTACTGAGTGAAAAGGCCTAAAATATTAGGTTGTCTGCTTCACTGCCTAAGTTCTCAAAATCTAACTGGTTCAGGTGCATTTTTCTTTGTGTCAAAATTTGGAGGAAGAGTTAAACAACATATCTGGAAAGTATTTTGAAACGGCACCCCAGGATAAGTTAATGAGAGGTGTAAAACCTAATATAGCCAACAGTGAAAAATACATTGGCATCTTCATACCATTACGACAAGATAATCGTCGTCTGTACATGCGCACTGAGATTAACCCCTTCGCCTCTCCAGTAGGTCTGTCAATGGATGATTTGAATTTTTTTTTGGTCTAAGACCTGATAAACACAATGTATCTTGAACCTGAACTTTAAGCCCTGAATGATATAATTTGGAATTTTCTCACCTAACGCTACCCTTAGCCCAAACCAAACATTCGATGGAAGAGTCCAAGGATATTGTCGGTAAGGGTAAGGTCGTACATATACTACGTAACATACATATACTTCTTATACAGCAAAGGGGTTAATGTAATCATTTAAAAATTTCTAATATCTTCTGTATCACTAACATTAACAAACAAAGATTAAGAGAGGACTTGGACAATTCCTCCATCACTCATACAGTAGCTTTAACTTTAACAGACACAATATGAACCCGGGCAATAACCCACAGCACAATTTACCAGACACCAGTTATCGTAATTAGTGACATAGGCGTATGCACCCGCGCCACGACAGCCCGAAGGCCGCGCCACCTTGTGAGGGTACTGTCCAACGACGCATGCGCAGAGAGCGGCCGGACAGCTTCCGACCTGGCAGTTGAGCTGGCACCAGTTGTCTAAGGCGAAACCTCCGATTCCTCGACAGATCATGTGGTCTCCGTTTGTCCCCAAGGGAATAGGTCCGCCCGGTGCTTGTGTTGTTGGCGCCTGGGTGACTGGTGCATTCGTTTTTGGCGCCTGGGTGACTGGTGCATTCGTTTTTGGCGCCTGGGTGACTGGTGCATTCGTGATTGGGGCATTCGTGATTGGGGCATTCGTGATTGGGGCATTCGTTACACGCCCATTCGTGACTCGGGCAGTCGTTACGGGAGCATTAGTGATTGGTGCATTCGTTACAGGTGATATCGTGGTTCTAGACTGAGAACCGGAAGGAAGTATCTTGATGTCTGCGCAGCCGTAGAATTCTTCCTGTGGGCCACATCCTATACAGGAAGTACCGTCTGGATCTGTGCCCCAGTTGTTTCCTGTAAGGAAGACAGGAACATAATAATAATCAAATCTCTTAAGTTAAACCTGTAAGTTTCATTATACAGTTTCTGGTATCTATAGCGCTGTAAGAACACATTACAGTGGAATTCTGTTAAGACATATAGACACTGCTTAGTATACTCCCATTGAACAGTCCCAAATGTTTTGGGTTTGTTTTTATTTTTGTGTGTTCTCAAAAAAAAAAAAAANAAAAAAAAAAAAAAAAACCCTCTCGATAATATAAAACTTCTGGTAACACATTCTCAGTAGCTTGGTCAAAAGGGTGAATATATTATGTTTTCCACGTTCCATTGTATTCAATCAGTTCAAATCATAATCGGCATGCTCGATTTGGCTTCAAGAACACCTCATAAAATCCATTAAAAAGTGTTTCTCCCAGATATCCAACGTTAAATCTGTATTGTTTTATAGTTGTTATAATTGGTTGTTTGGTGGTTTTTATAGCCCCCTTTTCCAGAGACTTCTGAACAACCCAACACTGTTCATGTTTTTTCCGCCTAGCTGAAGGAGCTCCATGATTTTAAACTCCAAAGTTGCACAGATGTGAAAAAAACACGAGAAAGGATATTGTAGAAAGACTTAATTTCATGAATGCAAACTGTGCCATAAAATTATATGCGCTGTGCAAACATGAAAAAATTTGGAGAAAGAGCTTTTACGTCCTCAGGACCATTTGTTTGGAATAAACTGCCTAAATATATTCGTAAACAAACTAGTCTCAGTACTTTCAACAAACTTCTCAAAACACATTTGTTCAAACAATATCTTGGTTGACTATGATAGTCTGCGAAACTAAATCGTTTTGGTTGTTGTTGTTTTTTTTTAACATCTATATTGCAGTACATGTGTACAGAGTGTAGTATGCTTGGGTGTGTGAGCTGAATATTATATAATCTTATTTACTTCTCTATGTAAAGCGCTCAGAGGTTGTATGTATAGAGATGACCACTATATAGTCTAAATCCTATATATTATTATTGTGTGATTGGCTTTTGACCTAGATCCAGTAAACTTATGAAACTTCAGTACGTTTAATAAGATAATATGAAACGTGTGATCTAAGTCTAAGCATTTCATATGTAAACAATGCCTTTCAGGACTTTCTTCATTACGAAATTGATTCCTCATTTCATTATATAATTGCTGAGGACCAGTTTTGCTCTCAGTGTTAGTATTCAGCAAGAAGTATGAATGTACGAGCGGGGACTGTGCAAGGTTTGTGACACCTATTAGATGGGCAAATCACTGATTGTTTACAACCCAATTAATCCACTAATATATAAAATCCCCCTTTTTGGGGGGGCTCTGCCAGCCAGTGTTAGGGTATAGAAATGTGTAAAATGACCAGTGATCTAAGTAAAGCATCAAATTTTACAGTTTCAGGTACAAGTTGAGCCTTCTAGATAAAAAAAAAAAAAAGTGTGTAGGCCTATGTATTCGCACGCGGTCAAAACCAGACAAATGAAAATATGGGGACCAAATCAGAATTCGAGGTGACCTTTTTCGGAAGATTTAATTTTGTGAAAAATTTTGGGCGTTGACCCCCCTTTNCCCTCCGTTTTCTTCCCATTGAAAGATCGGGCAAAAGAAGTAATTTAACCTCCATGGAAGAAATTTCCCGAAATCACAGTATAGTACAATATGTAGAATAACACAAAATGTTAATAGGGCCAAAAGAAGAAAAACAATAGGTGTCAAAGACCTGCCACTTCAAGACCTGCCACTTCGGGTCCTATATCAAGACCTGCCACTTCGGGTCCTATAAAGGGACAATACTCCAGAATAAAGAAAAAAGACTACACTTCTAGTGATCTATAGAGTTATTTCCCTTGGTTACTGAGTTACTTTTGTTACGTCATGTATTATCTTTCTCAGTATGGTCAAACACCAATCTCTGCTTCTGACTGCTACTTCTCCTGGCTTTCTCCTTCTCTCCATCCCCATTTCACCCTTCCCTTTTCGCCATTTCATTTACAAAATCTCTTCAATTCATCAGCATGATTAAAAAGTTGCTACACTAGATCTAGTCGTTACCCCTTTTTCATGGTCTTGGTTCATCATCGATGGACAGCATCTAAAAGACTAAATTGTCATAAACAAGCCTAGCAAACTTCTGTGATGTTTTTCAGCGGGGCAAAATTATATTTCTAGATTGCTCGGGAGTCTCTGAAACTGATACGTCGCGTTATTGGATTGTAACATTAGGGATTGTGATATGTACTGTAACTAACCAATAAGTAACCAATACAGTTTACGCACCAGCGGCGAAAGAATACCTAGCGCACCGAAAGGCATCATAGACGAATGCATTAGACNCAAAACGCGTTATCCACCAAAATGATTTTTTAGCTTATTCTACATACTTCATGTAGCAATAGGAGTATTTAGTATACATGTATATTTCCATTCCATAGAAGGACATTTGATCTACATTAAGACTTAAATTTCGCCTTTCACATAAAAATATGCTTTGAATCTGGTCTGTTTTGCCACAAGCCCCGAATGGTGTATAATGCGTTTTGCCATGAAGCCCTTCTAATCTAGACTCTACCAAGGGTGCCAATTTTGGCTCTTTTGGAGCCAAATACCAGATTTTTGACTTTTTTAAAGCATTTGACTCCAAACAAATTAAAAAAAAAAAAGATACGATATAATTACTCGAATACCAAAACAATCATCCTCGCTACGGTCTTGCCCCATTACCTTTATGATTTGCGGTCAAGTCGACCTGCCAGGTAACTCTCTGTCCTTGCGTGTAGGTGCGAGTTATCAACCCTGTTGCATAGATCCCTCCAGCCTCGTTACGGCGTATGCCGTCATACGGGTCACCACAGATGCCGCACTTGTAGCCCAACTTTAGCTGGTGCTGAGGAAATGAGATGACAAAAGTTATGAGGTGTAGAGTATATCGTTTCGTTAAAACGAACTCAGACAATGTCACTTTTAAGTGGTTTGCACGATGCTAGGGTTTTGTTGTAATGCAGCGATACCTTGTCTATGTTGACATATAAAGTTATGTTCCATAAACTAAATCAAGTGCTATTAATAATAATAATAATATTAATAATAATAATAATAATGCTGTTTATAAGTCTCGTATCCAGGCTAAAGACAGCTCAAGTGACTTTACACTATTATTACCCCAGCAAGTCTGATCACTCTAGGACTTTCTCAGCTTCCTGAGAAGCATACAGTGCCGCTGCCACTTACAAGTGCTGATCACTAACAATCTCTTCCACTGCCTAAATCCAGGTACCCATTTTACAGACGGGTGGACTGAGGAGAATGGCTTTTCCAAGGCACTGACACTATGACCGTGGTCGAGAATTGAAACCACGACCTTTAGATCTGAAGTCCAACGCCTTAACCGTTCGGCCACGCTGCTGCAATAACGTTGGAATATTACGAGGTGTTCGTTCTAGAGTTGTATAAGCATTCCTTGCCTATGCAGGGTGGTGGAAATTCTGATATTTAAGAATTAAAAAAAAAAAACAAAAGAAGTTTCTGACAGGAATCAGTACCATGACACGATTCTTAATAGATCTTTGCCCTTAGGTTTTAATTCTTGTTCCTCAGTGAAATCAATATAATCACGATGAGTATTATGATTTTTATTTTCATCACTATAACCATCGATTATCATCACCATCACTTCTGAGAAGAAACATCTTAACCTGTTGATTATTTCTATTGTTTCAACATTGTTCCTGATTCTTGTTATATAGTGACGGAAAAATAAAAGTTTATTTTAAAAAAATAACCAACACTAAGTCAAATGAATAGATGAGAACTACCTATTCCGGAACAGTTCTTGGCCATAAAAGTCAATCAACGATTCTTCCTTTTTATATTCAAATATCTTTCTGAATGGTGAATTGAGAACAGTGTGAGTAAAATGCTTTCCCAACGCACTCACAGCATGGTTGTTCGACTTGCTATATTCTGTCCGTTCCTTAAGGAACTGCTCATTTTGCTGACAGTACTGGCACAGTGTTCTTTAATATCGTTAGTGTTCTTGTTGTTGAAATTACAGAGCTTGCGCTTTAACTAGGGGATCTTCGTTATATACCATCTTCTGTTCGGCTTCGGGAAAGACCCCGGCCACTAAGCCACTCTTTTGGAGTGGCGGCGTGGTCGTGTATAGACGTCTACCTGATTCCGAACTGACGGCAAGGCGATGGGTGCCGACGCAGAGGTCGCGGGTTCGATTCCCACCACATCACTTTCTTTCCTTCTTTCATTTTCTCTCTGCATTTGTCTTCTTGAGCACTTTCCACTTTATCCTACTTGATTTATATACCATCGTTATTGCATCGATGCTGCAAGCACCCTGAGTACCATTGGACATGCAGAGTCATGTAATTTTTGCGATGGCAGGAGATCCTGTCGTTAATGCGCAAATTCTCAAATATTTCTATTATCTTTTTTTTTTTTTGAGACAGATGGCTTACCTGGAAACCTCCACAGAAAAGTTCGTTGTCCTGATAGTTGATTGGCGTGCTGTAGCCCCGCCTCCACATGGTGCTCCTGCTTGGAGGCTCCCATAGACGGCCGTGGCCCAGAACGGGGCGGGACAATTGGCAGACCACGCTTATCAAGACAGCAGCTATGATTTGACTGAGCATCATTGTAGAATTTTACAGAGTCTGAAAAAATAAAAATATAGAAAAATTGTAATAAAAACTACTGGAAAGTTTGAAGTAATAACTTCGGCAAGTAAGACCAGACCAGAAACTACAATATCAAGCAACATATTGTTCTTTAAAGATCAGTTTTATTGAACCAGCTGTATGATTTAGGCTTCTGTTTCAGTATCTGAAAACTGAGTGATGGGTTAAACAATAAAATTGCGCCCTTTTTCTGCGGCACAAACAATTTTCGGTAAATTCAGAACTTTCCCTTGTCCACGTTACGACGATAAGTGCGTATCTAGATTATATTGGTGGACATCATCTACAAATACATTTCAGAGTTGCAGAACTGTAAGGTAATACCGATGGAATTGTTTTCTTCAGATATCACGATTCAGCTTCTTGCCAACGCTAATAATTTTGTTTTTTCCGTGCCTTGACATACCTTCAACTTACTTTCAAGAGCAAGAAAGTGAAATTTATGCGAATAAGATTTGCGATGTATGAAACCCTCAAGGTTCGCTGAACTCATGTCAGTAACGCTCACACCAGTGAGCTTTTATACACGCGTGCTCACGGCCACGTGAGCAAAAATGAGCATCGTGCGTCACGGCCAGGATCTAAGTTTGTGTGTCACCTTGACTCATATCACGCTTAGCTGGACCTTATCACTGGATGGTGCGAGGCAGATAAAAATATCCCAACAAGAAATTCATCTACATGTTCTCGCGGAAGAAGTAATAGACTGTGAGGATAGAAATTATAGTCGGAATATAAAGAGTGCTATTAAGATGAGATAAGATGAGATAAGATAAGATAAGATAAGATAAGATAAGATAAGATAAGATAAGATAAGATAAGATAAGATAAGATAAGATAAGATAAGATAAGATAAGATAAGATAAGATAAGATAAGATAAGATAAGATAAGATAAGATAAGATAAGATAAGATAAGATAAGATAAGATAAGATAAGATAAGATAAGATAAGATAAGATAAGATAAGATAAGATAAGATAAGATAAGATAAGATAAGATAAGATAAGATAAGATAAGATAAGATAAGATAAGATAAGATAAGATAAGATAAGATAAGATAAGATAAGATAAGATAAGATAAGATAAGATAAGATAAGATAAGATAAGATAAGATAAGATAAGATAAGATAAGATAAGATAAGATAAGATAAGATAAGATAAGATAAGATAAGATAAGATAAGATAAGATAAGATAAGATAAGATAAGATAAGATAAGATAAGATAAGATAAGATAAGATAAGATAAGATAAGATAAGATAAGATAAGATAAGATAAGATAAGATAAGATAAGATAAGATAAGATAAGATAAGATAAGATAAGATAAGATAAGATAAGATAAGATAAGATAAGATAAGATAAGATAAGATAAGATAAGATAAGATAAGATAAGATAAGATAAGATAAGATAAGATAAGATAAGATAAGATAAGATAAGATAAGATAAGATAAGATAAGATAAGATAAGATAAGATAAGATAAGATAAGATAAGATAAGATAAGATAAGATAAGATAAGATAAGATAAGATAAGATAAGATAAGATAAGATAAGATAAGATAAGATAAGATAAGATAAGATAAGATAAGATAAGATAAGATAAGATAAGATAAGATAAGATAAGATAAGATAAGATAAGATAAGATAAGATAAGATAAGATAAGATAAGATAAGATAAGATAAGATAAGATAAGATAAGATAAGATAAGATAAGATAAGATAAGATAAGATAAGATAAGATAAGATAAGATAAGATAAGATAAGATAAGATAAGATAAGATAAGATAAGATAAGATAAGATAAGATAAGATAAGATAAGATAAGATAAGATAAGATAAGATAAGATAAGATAAGATAAGATAAGATAAGATAAGATAAGATAAGATAAGATAAGATAAGATAAGATAAGATAAGATAAGATAAGATAAGATAAGATAAGATAAGATAAGATAAGATAAGATAAGATAAGATAAGATAAGATAAGATAAGATAAGATAAGATAAGATAAGATAAGATAAGATAAGATAAGATAAGATAAGATAAGATAAGATAAGATAAGATAAGATAAGATAAGATAAGATAAGATAAGATAAGATAAGATAAGATAAGATAAGATAAGATAAGATAAGATAAGATAAGATAAGATAAGATAAGATAAGATAAGATAAGATAAGATAAGATAAGATAAGATAAGATAAGATAAGATAAGATAAGATAAGATAAGATAAGATAAGATAAGATAAGATAAGATAAGATAAGATAAGATAAGATAAGATAAGATAAGATAAGATAAGATAAGATAAGATAAGATAAGATAAGATAAGATAAGATAAGATAAGATAAGATAAGATAAGATAAGATAAGATAAGATAAGATAAGATAAGATAAGATAAGATAAGATAAGATAAGATAAGATAAGATAAGATAAGATAAGATAAGATAAGATAAGATAAGATAAGATAAGATAAGATAAGATAAGATAAGATAAGATAAGATAAGATAAGATAAGATAAGATAAGATAAGATAAGATAAGATAAGATAAGATAAGATAAGATAAGATAAGATAAGATAAGATAAGATAAGATAAGATAAGATAAGATAAGATAAGATAAGATAAGATAAGATAAGATAAGATAAGATAAGATAAGATAAGATAAGATAAGATAAGATAAGATAAGATAAGATAAGATAAGATAAGATAAGATAAGATAAGATAAGATAAGATAAGATAAGATAAGATAAGATAAGATAAGATAAGATAAGATAAGATAAGATAAGATAAGATAAGATAAGATAAGATAAGATAAGATAAGATAAGATAAGATAAGATAAGATAAGATAAGATAAGATAAGATAAGATAAGATAAGATAAGATAAGATAAGATAAGATAAGATAAGATAAGATAAGATAAGATAAGATAAGATAAGATAAGATAAGATAAGATAAGATAAGATAAGATAAGATAAGATAAGATAAGATAAGATAAGATAAGATAAGATAAGATAAGATAAGATAAGATAAGATAAGATAAGATAAGATAAGATAAGATAAGATAAGATAAGATAAGATAAGATAAGATAAGATAAGATAAGATAAGATAAGATAAGATAAGATAAGATAAGATAAGATAAGATAAGATAAGATAAGATAAGATAAGATAAGATAAGATAAGATAAGATAAGATAAGATAAGATAAGATAAGATAAGATAAGATAAGATAAGATAAGATAAGATAAGATAAGATAAGATAAGATAAGATAAGATAAGATAAGATAAGATAAGATAAGATAAGATAAGATAAGATAAGATAAGATAAGATAAGATAAGATAAGATAAGATAAGATAAGATAAGATAAGATAAGATAAGATAAGATAAGATAAGATAAGATAAGATAAGATAAGATAAGATAAGATAAGATAAGATAAGATAAGATAAGATAAGATAAGATAAGATAAGATAAGATAAGATAAGATAAGATAAGATAAGATAAGATAAGATAAGATAAGATAAGATAAGATAAGATAAGATAAGATAAGATAAGATAAGATAAGATAAGATAAGATAAGATAAGATAAGATAAGATAAGATAAGATAAGATAAGATAAGATAAGATAAGATAAGATAAGATAAGATAAGATAAGATAAGATAAGATAAGATAAGATAAGATAAGATAAGATAAGATAAGATAAGATAAGATAAGATAAGATAAGATAAGATAAGATAAGATAAGATAAGATAAGATAAGATAAGATAAGATAAGATAAGATAAGATAAGATAAGATAAGATAAGATAAGATAAGATAAGATAAGATAAGATAAGATAAGATAAGATAAGATAAGATAAGATAAGATAAGATAAGATAAGATAAGATAAGATAAGATAAGATAAGATAAGATAAGATAAGATAAGATAAGATAAGATAAGATAAGATAAGATAAGATAAGATAAGATAAGATAAGATAAGATAAGATAAGATAAGATAAGATAAGATAAGATAAGATAAGATAAGATAAGATAAGATAAGATAAGATAAGATAAGATAAGATAAGATAAGATAAGATAAGATAAGATAAGATAAGATAAGATAAGATAAGATAAGATAAGATAAGATAAGATAAGATAAGATAAGATAAGATAAGATAAGATAAGATAAGATAAGATAAGATAAGATAAGATAAGATAAGATAAGATAAGATAAGATAAGATAAGATAAGATAAGATAAGATAAGATAAGATAAGATAAGATAAGATAAGATAAGATAAGATAAGATAAGATAAGATAAGATAAGATAAGATAAGATAAGATAAGATAAGATAAGATAAGATAAGATAAGATAAGATAAGATAAGATAAGATAAGATAAGATAAGATAAGATAAGATAAGATAAGATAAGATAAGATAAGATAAGATAAGATAAGATAAGATAAGATAAGATAAGATAAGATAAGATAAGATAAGATAAGATAAGATAAGATAAGATAAGATAAGATAAGATAAGATAAGATAAGATAAGATAAGATAAGATAAGATAAGATAAGATAAGATAAGATAAGATAAGATAAGATAAGATAAGATAAGATAAGATAAGATAAGATAAGATAAGATAAGATAAGATAAGATAAGATAAGATAAGATAAGATAAGATAAGATAAGATAAGATAAGATAAGATAAGATAAGATAAGATAAGATAAGATAAGATAAGATAAGATAAGATAAGATAAGATAAGATAAGATAAGATAAGATAAGATAAGATAAGATAAGATAAGATAAGATAAGATAAGATAAGATAAGATAAGATAAGATAAGATAAGATAAGATAAGATAAGATAAGATAAGATAAGATAAGATAAGATAAGATAAGATAAGATAAGATAAGATAAGATAAGATAAGATAAGATAAGATAAGATAAGATAAGATAAGATAAGATAAGATAAGATAAGATAAGATAAGATAAGATAAGATAAGATAAGATAAGATAAGATAAGATAAGATAAGATAAGATAAGATAAGATAAGATAAGATAAGATAAGATAAGATAAGATAAGATAAGATAAGATAAGATAAGATAAGATAAGATAAGATAAGATAAGATAAGATAAGATAAGATAAGATAAGATAAGATAAGATAAGATAAGATAAGATAAGATAAGATAAGATAAGATAAGATAAGATAAGATAAGATAAGATAAGATAAGATAAGATAAGATAAGATAAGATAAGATAAGATAAGATAAGATAAGATAAGATAAGATAAGATAAGATAAGATAAGATAAGATAAGATAAGATAAGATAAGATAAGATAAGATAAGATAAGATAAGATAAGATAAGATAAGATAAGATAAGATAAGATAAGATAAGATAAGATAAGATAAGATAAGATAAGATAAGATAAGATAAGATAAGATAAGATAAGATAAGATAAGATAAGATAAGATAAGATAAGATAAGATAAGATAAGATAAGATAAGATAAGATAAGATAAGATAAGATAAGATAAGATAAGATAAGATAAGATAAGATAAGATAAGATAAGATAAGATAAGATAAGATAAGATAAGATAAGATAAGATAAGATAAGATAAGATAAGATAAGATAAGATAAGATAAGATAAGATAAGATAAGATAAGATAAGATAAGATAAGATAAGATAAGATAAGATAAGATAAGATAAGATAAGATAAGATAAGATAAGATAAGATAAGATAAGATAAGATAAGATAAGATAAGATAAGATAAGATAAGATAAGATAAGATAAGATAAGATAAGATAAGATAAGATAAGATAAGATAAGATAAGATAAGATAAGATAAGATAAGATAAGATAAGATAAGATAAGATAAGATAAGATAAGATAAGATAAGATAAGATAAGATAAGATAAGATAAGATAAGATAAGATAAGATAAGATAAGATAAGATAAGATAAGATAAGATAAGATAAGATAAGANAAAAAAAAAAAAAAAACGCTCTCGATAATATAAAACTTCTGGTAACACATTCTCAGTAGCTTTGGTCCAAAGGGTGAATATATTATGTTTTCCACGTTCCATTGTATTCAATCAGTTCAAATCATAATCGGCATGCTCGATTTGGCTTTAAGAACACCTCATAAAATCCATTAAAAAGTGTTTCTCCCAGATATCCAACGTTAAATCTGTATTGTTTTATAGTTGTTATAATTGGTTGTTTGGTGGTTTTTATAGCCCCCTTTTCCAGAGACTTCTGAACAACCCAATATTGTTCATGTTTTTTTCCGCCTAGCTGAAGGAGCTCCATGATTTTAAACTCCAAAGTTGCACAGATGTGAAAAAAACACGAGAAAGGATATTGTAGAAAGACTTAATTTCATGAATGCAAACTGTGCCATAAAATTATATGCGATGAGCAAACATGAACAAAATTGGAGAAAGAGCTTTTACGTCCTCAGGACCATTTGTTTGGAATAAACTGCCTAAATATATTCGTAAACAAAATAGTCTAAGTATTTTTAAGAAACTTCTCAAAACACGTTTGTTCAAACAATATCTTGGTTGACCATGACAGTCTGCGAAACCAAATTGTTTTGGGTTTTTTTACATCTATATTGCAGTACATGTGTACAGAGTGCTTGGGTGTGTAAGCTGAATATTATATAATTTTATTTACTTCTCTATGTAAAGCGCTCAGAGCCTGTATAAAACTTCAGCAAGAAGTATGATTGTACGGGCGGGGACTGTGCAAGGTTTGTGGCACATATTAGAGGGGCAAATCACTCATTGTGTACAACCCAATTAACCCGCTAATATATAAAATCCCCCTTTTTGGGGGCCCTGTCAGCCAGTGTCAGAGTGTAGAAATGTGTAAAATGACCTGTGATCTAAATAGAGCATCCAATTTTAAAGTTTCAGGTACAATTTGAGCCTTCTAGATAAGAAAAAAATAAAATGTGTAGCCCTATGCAGTCGCACGCGGTCAAAACCAGCCAAATGAAAAACAAGGGACCAAATCAGAATTCGAGGTGACCTTTTTCGGAAGATTTAATTTTGTGAAAAATGTTGGGCGCTGACCCCCCTTTTTCTTCCCATTTAAAGATCGGGCAAAAGAAGTACTTTAACCCCCATGGGAGAAATTTCCCGAAATCACAGTAGTATAATACTGTATGTAGAATAACACAAAATGTTAATAGGGCCAACAGAAGAAAAAACAATAGGTGTCAAAGACCGGCAACTTCGGGTTGGGTCCTATAAAGGGACAATACTCCAGAATAAAGAAAAATGACTACATTTCTAGTGATCTATAGAGTTATTTCCCTTGGTTACTGCGTTAATTTTGTTACGTTATGTATTATCTTTCTCAGTATGCCAAGCACCAATCTCGTCTTCTGACTGCTACTTCTCCTGGCTTTCTCCTTCTCTCCATCCCCATTTCACCCTTCCCCTTTCGCCATTTCATTTACAAAATCTCTTCAATTCATCAGCATGATTAAAAAGTTGCTACACTAGATCTAGTCGTTACCCCTTTTTCATGGTCTTGGCTCATCACCGATGGACAACATCTAAAAGACTAAATTGACATAAACAAGCCTAGAAAAGTCCTGTGATGTTTTTCAGTTAGGCAAAATTATATTTCTAGATTGCTCGGGAGTCGGTGAAACTGATACGTCGCGTTAGGGGATTGTAACATTAGGGATTGTGATATGCATTGTAACTAACCAATACGTAACCGATATCTATATTAATAAAACGCTTCAGCCAAATTTGTGTAACAGATTTCTTGAGAACTACGTGTTTTCACCTAAATTCGTAGAAAAAAACACAAAAGGTAACTATACACATCAGTCCTCTTTACTTTTTTTACCCCTTTTTTAAAACAAGAATGTGTATAGCAACGAAATACAATCTCCGATAGATCTTTTCAATCCGCCCGATTCGCCAAACGTCCAACTTTTTTACGGAGTCTAATGCATTCGTCTATGATGCCTTTCGGTGCGCTAGGTATTCTTTCGCCGCTGGTGCGTTGCCTGCCTGTCCATTTATAAAATGGGGTATTAGTCTTGTAGTATATAACATACCAGCATGATATCGCCACTGGACGACACAAAAGTCACAGCTGAGGTCAGCAGGTAACACCAGATCAATATAAAACATCTTAGATTGGGTGCCAGCCGGAAACCGCGTGCCAGATCCGTCAGCTAAGGACACGGGGTGAAGGTCAAGGCATTCCTGCGTGGCCTTCACCTTGGGGTTGTTTGTGGGGCAGATTTTGAACTCCATGAATCCTGAAATGAGAAATTATTATCATAATAAATTGGAACGGTGGATCTGCGACAATCGGATAATATTAACACTAGTAGCGCGAGGCAGCCCAGGTCCAGCCTCCCGCTGGCTGAGTGGCCAGGGAGCGAGCAACGAGAGGTTGGTAGTCTTGACTCTACCAAGGTTGCCAGTTTTGGCTCTTTTGGAGCCAAATACCAAATTTTTGACTTTTTAAAAGCTTTTGACCCCCAACAAATTTTGAAAAAAAAAAAAAAGATAGGATATAAATACTAGAATACCAAAACAATCATCCTCGCTAGTCGCTACGGTCTTGCCCCATTACCTTTATGATTTGCGGTCAAGTCGACCTGCCAGGTAACTCGCTGTCCTTGCGTGTAGGTGCGAGTTATCAACCCTGTTGCATAGATCCCTCCAGCCTCGTTACGACGTATGCCGTCATACGGGTCACCACAGATGCCGCACTTGTAGCCTAGTTTCAGTTGGTGCTGGGGAAATGAGCAGACAAAAGTTATGAGGTGTAGAGTATATCGTTTGGTTAAAACGAACTCAGACAATGTCACTTTTAAGTGGTTTTCACGATGCTAGGGTTTTGTTGTAATGCAGCGATACCTTGTCTATGATGACATATAAATTTTGGTTCCATAAACTAAATCAAGTGCTATTAATAATAATAATAATAATAATAATAATGCGGTTTATAAGTCTCGTATCCAGGCTAAAGACCGCTCACGTGACTTTACACTATTATTACCCCAGCAAGTCTGATCACTCTAGGACTTTCTCAGCTCCCTGGGAAATATACAGAGCCGCTGCCACTTACAGGTGCTGATCACTAACAGTCTGACAATTTCTTCCACTGCCTAAATCCAGGTACCCATTTTACAGACTGGTGGACTGAGGAAAATGGCTTGTCCAAGGCACTGACACTATGACCGTGAAACCACGACTTTTAGATCTTAAGTCCAACGCCTTAACCCTTCGGCCGCGCTGTTGCGATAACCTTGGAATATTACGAGGTGTTCGTTCTAGAGGTGTATAAGCATTCCTTGCCTATGCAGGGTGGTGGAAATTCTGATATTTAAGAATAAACAAAAACCAAAAGAAGTTCCTGGCAGGAATCAATGTCATGACATGACTCTTCATAGATCTTTGCCCTTAGGTTTTAATTCTTGTTCCTCAGTGAAATCAATATAATCACGATGAGTATTATGATTTTTATTTTCATCACTATAAGCATCGATTATCATCACCATCACTTCTGAGAAGAAGCATCTTAACCTGTTGATTATTTCTATTGTTTCAACATTGTTCCTCCCTCATATTATATAGTGACGGAAAAGTAAAAGTTTACTTTAAAAAAATAACCAACACTAAGTCAAATGAATAGATGAGAACTACCTATTCCGGAACAGTTCTTGGCCATAAAGGTCAATCAACGATTCTTCCTTTTTATATTCAAATGCCTTTGTGAGCGGTGAGTTGAGAACAGTGTGAGTAAAATGCTATCCCATTGCACCCACAGCATGGTTGTTTCACTTGCTATATTCTGTCCATTCCTTAAGGAACTGCTCATTTTGCTGACAGTACTGGCACAGTGTTCCTTAATATCGTTAGTGTTCTTGTTGTTGAAATTACAGAGCTTGCGCTTTAACTAGGGGATCTTCGTTATATACCATCGTTATTGCATCGATGCTGCATACACCCTGAGTACCGTTGAACATGCAGAGTCATGTAATTTTTGCCATGGCATGAGATCCTGTCGTTAATGCGCAAATTCTCAAATATTTCTATTATCTTTTTTTTTTTTTTTGAGACAGATGGCTNCGATTCCCACCACATCACTTTCTTTCCTTCTTTCATTTTCTCTCTGCATTTGTCTTCTTGAGCACTTTCCACTTTATCCTACTTGATTTATATACCATCGTTATTGCATCGATGCTGCAAGCACCCTGAGTACCATTGGACATGCAGAGTCATGTAATTTTTGCGATGGCAGGAGATCCTGTCGTTAATGCGCAAATTCTCAAATATTTCTATTATCTTTTTTTTTTTTTGAGACAGATGGCTTACCTGGAAACCTCCACAGAAAAGTTCGTTGTCCTGATAGTTGATTGGCGTGCTGTAGCCCCGCCTCCACATGGTGCTTCTGCTTGGAGGCTCCCATAGACGGCCGTGGCTTAGAACGGGGCGGGACAACTGGCAGACCACGCCTATCAAGACAGCAACTATGATTTGACTGAGCATCATTGTAGAATTTTAGAGAGTCTGAAAATAAAAATAGAGAAAAAGTTTAATAAAAACTACTTGGAAAGTTTGAAGTAATAACTTCGGCAAGTAAGACCAGACCAGAAACTACAATATCAAGCAACATATTCTTTAACCCTCTAGTGCCCAGCCCTATTTACAATGGCACAAAAAGTCCAAGCTCCAGTTTTTGGATCACTTCTAGATCCACTATGCTGAAACAAGCATCAAAATGATGATAATAATAATAATAATAATAATAATAATGTGGTTTATAAGTCTCATATCCAGGCTAATGCCCGCCCATGCGACTTCACACTATCATGGTGGGGTGATGATCTTGGTTTGCTTTTTCTTTGTTCCACGAAATGTATCAGATCTGATACGCTGGGCACTAGAGGGTTAAAGATGAGATTTACTGAACCAGCTGTATGATTAAGGATTCTGTTTCAGTATCTGAAAACTGAGTAATGGGTTAAACAATAAAATTGCACCCTTTTTTCTGTGGCACAAACAATTTTCGGTAAATTCGGAACTTTCCCTTGTCCACGTTACGACAATCAGTGCGTATATAGATTATAATGGTCGACATCATCTACAAATACATTTCAGAGTTGAAGAATTGTAAGGTAATACTCATAGAATTGTTTTCATCAGATATCACGATTCAACTTCTTCCCAACGCAAATAATTTTGTTTTTTCCGTGCCTTGACATACCTTCAACTTACTTTCAAGAGCAAGAAAGTGAAATCTATGAGAATAAGATTTTGCGATGTATGAAACCCTCAAGATTCGCTGAACTCATGTCAGTAACGCTCACACCCGTGAGCTTTTATATACGCGGGCTCACGGCCACGTGAGCAAAAATGAGCATCGTGCGTCACGGCCAGGATCTAAGTTTGTGCGTCACCTTGACTCATAACACGCTTAGCTGGACCTTATCACTGGATGGTGCGAGGCAGATAAAAATATCTCAACAAGAAGGTCATCTACATGTTCTCGCGGAAGAAGTAATAGACTGTTAGGATAGAAATTATAGTCGGAATAGTAAGAGTGCTATTAAGATAAGATAAGATAAGATAAGATAAGATAAGATAAGATGAGATGAGATGAGATGAGATGAGATAAGATAAGATAAACTTTATTAATCCGTCTGGAAATTCGCTCTGAACAAGTGCAGTATAGCTAATGGATGGATGTCTGGATGGATGGATGGATGGATGGATGGATGGATGGATGGATGGATGGATAGACGGAAGAACGGACGGACGGACGGATGGATGGTTAGCTGAGTAAAAAAGGAGGGTAATTATAGTTTCTGTAACAGTAAAGCAGTCTATGTAAATGCGAGGTATGAAACTAACAGTACATGTACATGTATATGGATGGAATAACTTAGAATATTAAATTGTTAAAGAATGAAAGAGTTATTGATTTGCCAATGAAACCGCAAGCGGTGAGAGAGGGAAGCAAATAAGATCTGGACAAATCAGTTACCGCTATAGATATTGTTTCTTTCTTTCTTTCCTTCTTTCTTTACTCTCTTCCCATCTTTCTTCTTTCTTACTTTTTTTTCTTCCATTATTATGAATTTTGATTCATGCCATGTATTATGGAGAATATTGGCTACTAGCCTAAATCAAGCTTTGAACTTGAACTTGAACTTGCTAATACTTGAAACAGGGAATTATATTCATAAGGTAAATGTAATTACGTAGAGATATGGCATACTATCTTTCACTCACTCACTCACTCACTCACTCACTCATATATATATCCCAGTCTCACACCTTTTCCCCATGTCTCTCGGTTGTTCTATGTCTGTTTCTACTTCTGGCCCTTAGACTCCTATTCACTAGCTTTTCTTTGTGTGTGTCTTATTTCAACTGTCAGTTTTGATAAAGTGTCTAATCACGAAACATTGACCAGTTTTTTTTTAAAAATTAATCCATAATATATTTTTCAAAAAGTTCTGTCATACCTAGGCGAAATCATATTTTATTTCAATAATAATAATAATAATAATAATAATAGTATAAAAAGGATTTCTACAGTATCTCATCTCCTGAAAAGTTCGAGGCGCTTTACAGTACATGCACTACAAACTCACACACACATACAGACTCATACACACACTGTATATCACTGCCATATGCAAAACTTCATATAAGAAGATTGTGGATCCTGGATAGACGTCATTTTATATTATGGCATGCTCATTCCGCATTTGCCTGAGTAATGTTTTGAGGTTTTTGAGAAATTTAGCGCTCTCAACCTGCTACTCACCGCAAATCAGTGACGCGGATCCGGTTTAACTTGTAATATTGGGATGTAATAACAAATCAAAACTATACATTGTTTTTGTAAAGGAACAAGAAATAGCAATAGAAACAACTCAAATCATCCACACAAAAAAATGTTCAGAATATGAGAGAGCGTATTGAGTGAATGATGTGAGCGTCGTTGTATGACGATGACCTTTTTGGACGATCCGGGGTAACAGAGCTGCAGGTGCACATAAGATAAATATACACTACTCCCTTCTGTGTTTATTTGTTTCAGAAAGTGAGTTAGAGAGAGAGAGAGAGAGAGAGAGAGAGAGAGAGAGAGAGAGANAGAGAGAGAGAGAGAGAGAGAGAGAGAGAGGGGGGGATATGTGTGTTTGTAATGCTTGCGTGAGAATGTGTTTCTGTGCATGGCTGCGTGTGTGTGTGTGTGTGTGTATAAGAGACAGAGAGAGAGAGAGAGAGAGAGAGAGAGAGAAAGAGAGAGAGAGAGAGAGGCCCAGAAAAAAAACCCACCAAAATTTAAAATAGAAAAAGCAGAACAAAGATACAGAAAACCTTACAAGAAAAATATTATAAGTCAAAGCAAAACCGAAGGGGATTAAGAAAATGAAAGATATGGAAGAAACGAGAAAAAAAAGAGAAGAAACAATAGAAAAAGAAATAGAAGGGGCAACAAAGATAAATAAAGAGAAGGAAAAAAATGGGAAATGAAAAGGAAGGAAAGAGGAAGAAAGAGAAATAAGAAAGGCGACAATAAAAAAAAAAACACTTGGAAAGTAAGAGGGAGATAAAGACGTGGAAGAAGAGCAAGAAAGAAAGAAATGACTAGAATTGTAAATAAACATCTAGACTTACCAAACTTAGATCCACAACCAGTTCACAATGAACAAAGAATGTTCTATAATGTTAGATAAAGTTTCAAGACTTTCTTACTATTATGTCAAACAGACTATTTCAAGAGTCAGTAACACTGTATTGGTCAGCGAAGTAGAAGGATTGATTCTCCCCTCCGAAAACTGCCGAATATAAGGGGTTTGGTAGCCCTGACGTGGTAGCCGCTATGACGTAAATCTAACCCTCATATCTGCGAATATCAGCTTAACCATTGACAAGGTCGTGATCTGGACTCTACTTGTGATAAAAACAGCGATACGTAAACGGAAATAACCAACGCACCTATAAGTAAAAAAGCACAACAACAAACGTCCGGCACATGCACAATAGTTACTTGCAAAGAATGTCGTAGAAGACCGGCGAAAGCAGATCATTTCAATCGTAAAATGTCAGGGAAGGTGTTCTGATTACGAACTACGCACGCCACAGGTCAAGTGCGAAAGGTTGAGGGTCTTTGTATTCTTATCTTTGATTCGTTGTAAATTAACCGTGTGAAGTTCAGACGATCTTGTCCGTTGATCGTGCGAGGGCGGTGGAAGGGTGACGATCATAAAATGGCGGGGTAAAAAAGGAGGTCAGCTAGAATAAAGGGAGGTAACCCTGTATGTTGTCATTTTGGATTTAAAGTTGTCCCCATGGGGGGAAACTGACTTTTGACATAAAGGAAGCCAAGGCCGCTGGAGGCTCCACTGTGAGTAAGGAAGCGAAGGAAAGACAGAGAATGATTGGCTCCTCATTAGAGCAAAAAAACGAAAAAAAGGTCCAACATTGCTTAATACAATTACTTAGTATGGGACTCATGATCTACACCTCTCGGACTCGAAACATCCGCATTTCTCACCATTATAGACCATTTTTGTCAAGTCAATTCCTACAGTACTCATTTCCTGTTTAAGCCAAATGTAAGTGAAAATAGTAGTGTGGTTGCGTCATCAAATCTCTCTTCCGAAAGCAAAAGATGCATCAGCCAATAATAGCCAATGTAGCAGACCACATCAGTCAATCATATCCCCTGACAATAGAAAAGAAAGAAAGCGAAAGTAAAAATTCTTAGAATTGTATCATGCCATGCCCGGATGACCGCTCATGCATAATAACGGAGAGTGTTCTATGCTCTGATCCTAGATCCTATCATTTCTCATTTCAAATCTATTCACAAAGTTGGGCGCAACCCAAGCTGAAATTATTGATGACTCGTCTGCTTTTTCATCAGGTTAGACCCTCCTTAACAACATGGAACGCATGGAGGCCATGAGACACAGTCAACTCCGCTTATTCGCAACTCTTGGATGCATAGAAAAGTGTCAATTAAAAGGAGTTCCGATTATCCAGTGATATAAATATGCTAGTTCGCTATGTGCACAATGTTGCTATTAAGCGTAACTTGTTGTTATCCGGAATACGATTAATCAGAATTTGCTGTATATGCGATTGGCCGTTTGTTTTCCACTTTTAAATCTTAATTTCTTCAAATTATTGCAATTCAAGTGAACAGTGTAATTAAATAGATAGCCACACCAGTTATTTGTTTTCCTTAAGTGGCAGGCCTGCTTTGTAGAATGCACATCATTCATTTAACGTGGGTGAGTACGCGTGCGTGCGTTGCATCGACTCACCCTCTAAAGCGTCGTCTAACATACCTCTTGCTTAAGGGGTAGGAACACTCACAAAGGGCGTAGGACTGCCGGAGGAACGCATTAAAAATGTCCGACACAGATTGCCTCTGTTTGCTTCATAACTCGTTCGTCCATTTCTCCTTTGGCGTTATAAAAAAAAAGTTCATTTATAATATAGCATCTTATCTTTAGAGAAGCCTCTAGGCGTTCTACAACTGCAAAATTCAGTCACAAATGCCTGCTCATTCATACATACACGCATGCACATGCGTATACACATATGTATAGTGACACGTTACAATGACTGCTTCCAACGACAAACAATCATGTTCATTCTATATTCGCAAGCACTATTTGCCGACAGCACTGACTCCTCTATCAAGGCCTGGAATAACACTGAGTTCAAATGTGCGCTTGAGCTCTTTATTATGTAATTGAGGATAATGATTTCGACACATTTATCTACAGTCTATTAGCGCGAAGATGCCTTCGAGACAGGTGAAAGCAATTTCAGCCCAAGAGCGTTTATCTTTGTGGTTACAGTAGCCCCCATAATAAGTCACCCGAACAACACCTCTGTCCAGTGTAGTCGGACATATCCGCTGTATCAATATGGACTATCTCCTGCCTTGCGTAAGATCCGGTAGCTAGCTAGATAGGTGGGTCGCAGGATGCCACAGACCTCTAACGTCATACTCGATAAGTCCGTCATCGGATTTCCTCCCGGACGATTCGATACTCTAAATAGTGCAGTGTGTCGGTTAGTCAGGCAAGAGGAATCGTTCTGAATTCCTGCCTGGGTCAAAACAATATTTTATTTTTATGTCATGTGTCGAGTGCAAGGTGCCAGTCAAACACAGACCTATGTATTCCCAGACAATTATTTCTTTACTTGACGTCACCTCGAAGTACCGTTGTTTAGAAATCCCTGTCTCAAACAACAAACGGATTGAATAGTGCCTGATGTTCTATATTTATTAAGATAACTATGTTCGAGATGGTTTAGAATAGGGCAGCTCACGTAGCGCACTACAAACAATACTATAGGATTAATTAATGAATACTCCCTTAATAACCAACCAACCAACCAACCAACCAACCAACGAACCAACCAACCATCAAAATAAGTCCATCAAATTTTAATGCAGACTGCGTTTTTGACTCATAAAACTTCAACGTTGAATCATTCGGTGTCGCAAAGTAATCACTACTGATCTTTACGATGACAGTTAGTCATTACCTCGTTCTTTCTCTCTGTCCGTATTCGTTTATGCTTTCCATCACCCCTCCTGGCTTTTTTTTTTTTTGGTCCATTTCTGTTTGTTGCCTTATTCTGGTCACATTATATTCAAATGGGTAAAGCTTTCACATGGGCTTTAGGCTAAGGCCCCATAAGGTTACAGGCCTGTAATTGTACTTTCACTTTTGGGTCGTAAACTTAGGGGGTATATTTCATCTCCCCTTTTCCCTCTTTTGGCATGCCCTGCTTCCAGTAATAAGGGCTCCAGGGGGGAAATTTTGATATCATGGGAATCTGTGTCCATTTTACTTTATTTTACCAGGCACTATTTAGCCCTGGGCTGGAACTGCCAGGTCAAGGGTGTGCTCAGGCGGAAGAGGAGGAGTTTGGCATTAACCAGTGAAAAATGTAGGCTCTGTTTACAAATAGCGACCAAGCTCAAGATTTCAATGGGCTTGCTAGGGTTGGGTAAGTCTTAAAATTTGGGCCACATAATGAGCTTCAATCTGGTATGGGTCTGGGTGAAAGCTAAAACTTTGGGTTCAGCTCAAAATGTTAATATAGCCCATAGAGGAAAAAAGGGTCCAATCCTATTACAGGTCTGTAACCTTAAGCCCAGCTGTACTAACGATCACAACCATCACTTATTCGAAAGTTGTTTTTTTTTCTTTTTTAAACTGGCGCTAAGTCCTTTATTTGCTATGTTAAATTAACATTTTTACTCATGAACTCGGCCACCTCACTAATTCGAAACTGTCCTTCCCGAAAAGTTAGTTTCAAGAAAAAAAAAAAAAATTTTCATGTGGATAAGCTAGGCCAACCAAAGGCCCACTTTACTTCGCAACTCTGTTGTCCAGTGACAATACTTGTTTCCCAAAAATTTGCATCGTCACTCAGTCGCTCCTTCCCCTTCGAGCTTCATTTTCTGGGCATGGCAAATACGAGATTGTTTGTCCTGGCTGCCTGATTCGGAAAGGTGAATTATGGACTGATCCTCTGATATACAGTATTCGAGATTTGGAGTTCCTTCTTCGCATCTTCACTGCTGATGTTCTATTTTTAGTGCGGAAAATATGTCGAGTGGTCCTCAGTTTGATGTCAGTGACATGAATCAGAGACCACTCATAAAGTTGTCAAGTGCTCGGAATGGCTGACACCTCTTCGCTATGAAACTCTTCCTGTCATCTTAGTGTGGCAATGACGGATCTAGAGGGGGAGGGCGGAGGGGCACGGGCACCTCAACCAACCAACCAACCAACCAACCAACCAACCAACCAACCAACCAACTAACCAACCAACCAACCAACCAACCAACAACCCACACACACAGTCAACAAGCCACCCATCCACCAACCAACCAACCAACCAACCAACCAACCAACCGGCAAACCACCCAACCAAGAACCCACATACCCGCCTACCAAGCCACCCACCCAACCAACCCCTCCACGCGAAAACAACTATGGTACGTAAACTTTGGTTTGTGCACACGTTTTACCGAATTACTCAAAAACCTGCCATTAGATGTTTCTAAAATTTTGCATCAGCCCCTGTNAAAAAAAAAAACCAACACACCACCACCACCTCTAAGATAACAGTCATTCTAATATCTTTATCTCGCCAAAGCGAAACAGCTACTGATATCTAAGATTAGGGGAGGAGGGGGGGGGCAGGTGCTAATGGAGATTTTCTAGATCCGCCACCGCAGTGTGGTGGGCAAGAGCAATAAAGATACAGCTTCAGAATAAGGTCATTAACGTCGCGATCGCGATGTCAGAAGGTCACAGAGGCACAACTGGTGACAACGTTTCACAAATGACAGTCTTGGCATGGGGCAATGACAATATGTACAAGTATGTACGCGTAAATATTTCGGTATGCGGGCAAAATAATAGTTGTTCTGTCTGAAACCCTACAGATTTTTAAACCCCCTTGTCGTGCAAAGAAAAACCAAATAAAAAAGAGTACCAACATAAAGGATCTGATGGTGGAAGTAATCCAACGAGATTCTGGATCGTATGCTCAATTATTTCTAACTTTGCGCACTTGATGACATAGGCATTTTTGGGGTTTCCCGGTAATTACCGCCAGCGCATTGTGCGTGTGATCCCCTGAAACCCTATCACATTTTTGTCTTTCTCTCTCACTAATGGCTGACTAGTCTACATAATTCTTGTGTTTACATGTGTACTGCGGTCACTAGAGGAAGCTCTTGTAATTTCCCGTAGTAAAAGCACTTCGCCAGTTTACACAAGGGTTTTGCTTCCGGTCAAACGTCCTGTCTTCTTAGCTTCAGTAATCTAAGATAGAGAGATCGTCATCACTGGAATGGCTTGCCCTTATTCACTCACTCACTCACTCACTCACTCACTCATTCACTCACTCACTTACTCACTCACTCACTTTCACAAAAATCACCAAACCAAGGGCGTACTAGTCCATTGCAATATACCAGAAAGTTTGGGTTTGTCACTCTCTCAGAGTCTCTATCCTTTTTTTTTAAAAAATTATTTTCAATTTTTAACATATCGTGGTCCAACAGCTGTGAATAGTGTATGTCGCGATACAGAGAACGCGGTCTCTACACACCAAAATAGGACGCAATTTCTTTTACCATGTGGGTGTGTCGAGTGGAAGCTGTTTTTCGGCATCTAAAATTAAATGCTGGAAAGAAGGTGCAGAACGTCAAGGTGCGCAACTTTCATTTTGTAATTTCTACTTCTCTAGCATGCTTGCACCGGACAACATCTTGTATTGTAGGGTTCCCCTACAAAGCTTGTAACTCTATATTTTCAACAGTTTCTAAACAAGCTCAGTAAATGCTGTAAATAGGGTCAAAATAGAGTCTTAATCACGCATATAGAAGTTTCTTTTCCCAGCTGTAGATGACGTAATCGTGGGATCTCCAGAACTCGTTGAAATAAGGACCAATCCCCACGAGCTTTCCTCTTCGCCGTGACCCAGATTACGAAATCACCGATCTTATGACATGTACTCATACGTTGCTAGCGTGCTTTGTGGGTATTGTTTAGCACCTTAAAAAGACAAATCGTAAACTGAAACCAGAAAAACAAACAACTTTTCGTCCCTATGTTTGCCAGTAAAAATCATTAAACAGTCCTTACGAGGTTTCAGCTTATCCACTTGTCGGTCTCCTTATACGGTGTTTTTCTCTTGTGTTTCAAACTGTTTAGAATATTATGAGAAAGGTGGGCACAGTCGCATTAGACAGGTGATTGGCAATAGAGGACAGACAGACAGACAGACAGACAGACAGACAGACAGACAGACAGACAGACAGACAGACAGACAGACAGACAGACAGACAG
>JAWQUT010000144.1:108643-124722 GCA_033807755.1 Ellobium chinense | reverse complement strand
GGGGGGGGAGACTTTGTCAGTTGACGACGAAAACATTGTCATCCAAAAATTAAGAAAAGGACTGTACAGATTTAAATCTTCATGTAGCATTATTCAAAATTATGATCGTGGTTTGATGGGAAAAGAATATTTAGGGCTTAACACTGTTTTCTCAACGAGGACAGCGACTATACTTAAATGATGAGGCGAAGATCATACGGATATGGGTGGTCGTTGGGTATCGTCATCTCAGTTTACAATCGCCGTCTGGCCATTTGGTTGAATGTTCTTGGCGCTTTCTCATGGCATTGTTGGATTAGGACTAGGAACACACGTTAGGACTTGGAGTGAGATTAGGAAAGGATAAGGTTCATAGACAGTGTTTAAAGACTGTGTCAGAAAGGCACTGAGAAACTGAGAAGTAATGTGAGAGTGAAGCTGGATGAGGATGGAGGTGGGTGGAGGTCGAGGGCTGAAGGCTGAGACTAAATCCGCCTTGGTTTTTCCTACCCCTAGTTCCGCCGACACTGCCTGCACACAAGCAATACATGAAAAGGTCCAAAAAGCCTAACAGGTATAACAGGAGGTAAAAAGTATGATATGATATGATACATAATTTGAATTCAATCACACATTTTCCAATGCACGGTTATTTTTCCAAATTTCACTAAAAGAACAGTTCATACTATATAGATTCTTTGCAGATGCTAGTTTACTTTCCCTTCGAGAGTTACGGTAAATACATTCATATGAAACCTCTAATAGTTGAAATATGAAAGTAAATCCTCCTGACTTGAGTCAGTACCCACAGCTATTTGTAGACTAAGCTTGCTTACCCACGGTAACGATCGGATGTTGCAGCTTTAACAATAATGAGGATTTGGGATTAATTTTTACAACGTGCCAGGTGATTTCAGCCTTGGAGCGATCTTGCTGACGCACTTCCTGAATCCCGAGGTCAGGAATACCGGATATAAGGGACGCAATTAAGTACAGGATACTCCACAGCTCAGAGATTATGGGGTTCAAAGGTGTAAGCGGGGTTTATTGAGATCGAGCTTGACCCGAAGGGGCCAGACCTGATTGGACAATTTTTTTTTGGTATTGTCGCGGTCATAAAAAAAAATATCCTTTGAACATAATGAAAGAATGGGGGTTCTGGCCGGATGCAATTATACATACTTTTCTAAGTTTGTACAATGAGTCTGAAGCTGGAATGCCACTCACTGGAGTGAATGTTTGAGCTTTTGTGCACAACAGTTAAAGTGGAGGAAAATGATAAGGTGTTTTGTTTTTTTTCTCTTTTTATTTGTCGTTGATAAGCTTAACATTTCTATGGAGCCCTTATATTTTAAACTGTAATTTCTGTACGCCCAGCGGATATTGCGAATTATTCAAGACAGCTTGATCGTTGTGTATGGTTTTACAAACGAATATAGAGAGAATCATTTACTGGCTCAAAGAGCGATACAGTATTGGACTTTCAGAGCCTTAAGAAAGACCTTAGTTCAATCGCAGATGTTCTATAGCTTCTGGCTAACCCGGCATGAAGTTCCCTCGTTTACTAGTTAATAGAAACAGCATTTCTGCACGCCTTACAGATTCATGCATTCTCCGTTCCCTGGTTCAGAAAGGTTAGATGTAAAGTAGGATAAACCACTTTGCATTGGCAACGATAGTTGACAATGAGGTATTTTCAGACGGGTCAGTTACACCACGTGATCTAGGGATTGCTAGGCTATTTTGATAATTGACGAGTAATCATACATGAGCAGAGCATGTAAACAAACCAACGTGTGAGCAAGATTTTCTGGGTCACGTGATGGAGCTGAAAAAACCTAATTGATGGAAACAACATCATTGCACTTCGAACAGCTCCATATTTGTGTTTCTTTCCTCGATTCAGAACCTAGCGAAGAGTTTCTGCTTGTTATCCCTGGAATTTTTTTTGTGTTACAAAATGTTGAAACAATAGGTCTACAGTGATTTAGTTATAATATCTGCTAGTGGCATAAACCCCAATGTGAATGGCTAGTGTGAATGTGTGTTTGTACATATGTGTGGATGGATGGATGGATGGATGGATGGATGGATGGATGGATGGATGGATGGATGGATGGATGGATGGATGGATGGATGGGTGGATATTCCTGTGTCAATAAGAGTATTGAGGTATATATGTACATGTGGAAAGTGTTATTTTTAAAATACAGTAGTGACTGAAATTCAAACGAAATTGGGTCGGAGCGATTGTGGGTAAAGGATTGCAGAGTATGTAATGTTCTGATTTTTGTAACGTGATCTCTATGATTTATAGCTGTGTGTTGTGCTGAAATGGCCGGGAAACTTCCTGCAAATAAACAAATCTTGAATCCTGTTGTGCTCTGATCATGGAGTCTCATTAGGCTCGCTACGAACTTGCTAATCTCCTGATTTCTTCCATACGTCTATCCACTTCCGGTATTCATTTTAATCCTTTCAGACACTAAGGGAACTTTAACGCATGTTGCTAAGAAAATATTGATAATGCTTCAAAAAGTCCTCCAAAAATAGCCAATAATGAATGTCTGAAAGGGTTAAGGATTGATTCATTCATCCTCCTCTTCCTCCTCACATTCCTTAATTAAATGTAATCCAAAATAAACAAAACAACGCCAACAAAAAGTACATTAAAGACAGATAACCGTCATGAAACTTCAGAAAACAAACCGTTTATTGTAAACATGTAATAAATAAAAACATGGTAACAAATGAGCAAAAAATCAGGACAATAGAAACTTTTCCAACCCCCTTCCCCTCCTTCTCTGATAAGTTTCGAATGTGATTTTGTATAGTCTTCCTCTCTCCAAATGCTAACAGCAAGATGCCATTTACAGCACCGAGTTTAACATCGCACATATGCACAATCCTGACTCAAATCTTTGAAGGGAACAAGGGGTTGGATATGGTAGCTACGCTCCTGGAAGCACTTGATTATAAAATATGAAATGTCTGTGGCAAAGTTTGTGGCATAATTATGTTACTGGAATTTGTACCATGTGCAAATAATCACGTATCAAACTGGCATTGCACAAGACTGAAAGAACATCATTATACTGACACACATGCAAGTTTGATTCAAAATATACAGAAAAGAAAACTCTGGATTGTTTTACTGACAATAAAGTGCGAATACTATAATACACTTACGGTCCAATTATAGCATAATAAGTACACGATGAACAGTCTTTGCAAAGCAACATCTTTTGATACAAAAATGGATGGATTCTATATATACAGTTTATTTGGTATACAATGCGTTGGTGCTACGTTGGTTCACTGTCTCAAAAGTCTGATCGATCAATCAATCAATCAATCAATCAATCAATTAATCAATCAATCAATCAATCAATCAATCAATCAATCAATCAATCAATCAATCGACATTTACACTCGAAGCACTGCTTCTAAGAACCTTACTTATGCATCTTTGATTAATACAATTTATCACAAGGTATGGCATTGTAAAGAAAAATATCACCGGTTATGTTGAATAATAATACAAAATATTACAGTTATTCAGTCTCGATGTTGTTAACATTTTTCTTACGCCTTTCTCTCTCTCTCTCTCTCTCTCTCTCTCTCTCTCTCTCTCTCTCTCTCTCTGTGTCTCTCCCCCCTCTCTCTCTCTCTCTTTGTTGTCATGCTTGACTGGAGTCAGGACACGTTTCTTACGATACTTGTCTACAAGAACATAAATTTTAATGCATAAGGCCCCACAAAATCGAATTTCAAACCTGTCAGGTATCCGTGTTTGCGAATAAATGTATTTCAATAAATTGACTCTGCTTAATAACAATTCGCTTTATAGCGACCCCCGCTTAATCGCAGCAATATTTACATATAAGAATATTGTAATCTCTATAAAACCTCGTCAGATAATTACCATTTCTTCTACTCTCCCAAAGAGTAGCGATTAAGCAGAGCCAGTTGTTATAGGAAATAAAATATTCGGCACAAGGTGTATGTGCGTTTGTTCGAGTAACGGAGGTTCAAGGTTGTGAGGTGCCGGTGAATGATTTTAGCAAACACATCTGGAAATAGGGCAGTTTCCGTGCTTACAGTTCTCCCTACACCACTCATCAAAACCATCTTCATAGGCGTATCCACCTGCGGCTCGACAGCCACTGGGTCTCGGTATTGTGTGAGGGAACTTACCAAAGATGCAGGCACAGAACCTCTTTAGACAGTTCCCCTCCTGGCAGTTTATCTGACACCAGTGATCTGTGTTGTGCACTGAAAGACTTCGGCATATAATATTCTCACCGTTTACCTCTTTGGGAACCACGTAGGGAAAGACGTGATTTCCCGACTCTTCGGGATTTTCCGATTCTTCGGAACTTTCCGAATCTTCAGAGCTATCTGGGATTGTTGTGCCAGCGGTGCTCGGTGCTATGGTGGTTTGCACATGCGGTGTGGTTCTTCTGTATCCCCTGACAGTTGTTTTCCTTTCAGGAAAAGTAGCACCAGAAGGAAGAATTTTTATGTCTGCGCATCCGTAGAATTCCTCCTGGACACCACATCCAATACAGGACTTGCCATCTGGGTCTGTGCCCCAACTGTTGCCTGTATGAAGAGGACCAAATGGAAATTTTAAATTGAGATGAGAAATATGGCATACTCCCTCAGAATGTCCCTGGATAGAGTCTAGATCAGTGGCCGAGAGGATAGGCAGCAATGAATAAAAAAACCTAGAGGTTGCGAGTTCAAATCCTTCCCTAGGTAGGAAAGAAAAAGATCAACAGAAGGGCTCTTGAGAGTCATAAATAAGTTAAGTGTGGCCCAGTCCCTTTAGAGTGTCAGGAAGTCAGAGGCCGAAACACTTGTTAGACAGGGGAATTTTTTCCTCTGAAGATTTTCTGTAGCCTCGATCTCTGAGTGAGTTTCTTGTCTAATTAATTAACGTTCACAACAGTGTACAGCTAAGGTACCACCTCTATGCTACAAAGAGGCGAGTGCTGATGTCAAATTATAGAACCATATCCACGCTTATAAGGCCATACGTTTTTTTTAACAATACCTTTATCAATATCAATAACAAATGCAGCAGCTACTGCTGTAACAACAACATACATGAGAGTGTGGTTTCGCCATTATCTCACCGAGGTTGCTTCTGTGGTCCGTTGGCAGCACCAGGTAAACAACTACCACCTTATCATCATCATCATCATCATCAACGTCAAGAAGAGGAAGAACAACAACAACAGCTGCCGCTGCTGCAGAAACAATAAGAATGGCTTACCTGTATGATATCGCCACTGCACGACGCAGAAGTCACAGGTGAGGTCATGGGGCAACACCAGGTTCACACTGACGATGCCATACATAGAACTGTAGAGTTTGAAACGGGTGCCAGACCCGTCTGTCAGTTTCAGAGGGTAAAGATCAAAGCAGCTTTGTGTTTCCTTGAGTTTAGGGTCGTTCGTTGGACAGATTTTGAACTCGAAGAAACCTGAAATCAAAAGTGATACATTTGTTAGCTGCAATTATAAATGTCTAGATCAGTTTTATTTTCTTGAAATTTGTAAACGCTCCCTGGTATAGAAGTTTTGTGTCCTTTGTTGGCATGAAAGAGAAAGGCCGAATACTCTTCACCGCAAGCTCATAAGATCAGTTGTTTTCTTTCTGTTCTGAGGCGAAGCCATATTGGAAGGTCACAGAGGATGACCGCTTTCTCCGAATGGACCTCATTCCATAAAAGCAGAATTGAAGGGCTTTGTGAGAACAACTTGACCTTGTAGCTTATTTTGCTTACTTTAGATAGCAGTAGGAGTATTTAGTATACATGTCTCTCTCCATTCCACGGAACGACATCTCTCCTACATTTTTTACCAATTCATTTCAGTTTTCGTTAAAAACATATTATTATTTATTTGCTCTCGTTTTCGCCATCCCCCAGAGTGTTTTGTCATAAAGCTCTTCAGCTCCATTTTACTACAGAACAAAAGGCCTTTCACATAGGCTTCATATTACCGTCGTAAATTAGAGTTTCTTTCAGGCTGCTGTCAGCATCATTATATTGAAACAGAGTTCCATAATCTTGAGTCTTCTAACAACGCATATCTCTAACTTACACCTCTGAAAATATGACGACAAAAGGAAAGTCATCACTATAATTTCTCCTTATTAATCCTCTAAAACTGGAGAGCTTTCTACTGTTTCAAGTCATTAGGAAACGAAAACGCACCTTTATGATTGGCTGTGACGTCGATTTGGAAGGTAACTTTCTGTCCTTGTGTGTAGGTGCGAGTGATCAGTCCTGTAGCGTACTTCCCTCCAGCCTCGTTTTCACGCCTTTTGTCGTAAGGGTCACCACAGACGCCACACTTGTAGCCAAGACTCAGTTGATGCTGGATGACGTCATGGGGGCAAAGAAGAACAGAATGGTGATATTGTGCAGACAAGGTATACAAATAAGGCAATATGAACACAACGTTGATATTCCTATAGATCGCCAAAGAACCATGGATATGCAGATAATTATGCTTATAATGAATTAATGGTACTTGCATTGATCAATTACAAGCATTAAACCCCATAGCATCCCGGTTTTTTTTTAATTAACCCATAGTCATTTTCACTTTCTCTCTCTCTCTCCCTCTCTCTTTATCTCTCTCTCTCTTTCTCTCTTTCTCTCTCTCTCGCCTTCTTTCTCTTTCTCTCTCTCTCTTTGTCTCTCTCTCTTTCTTCTCTCTCCCTCTCTCTTTCTCTCTCTCTTTCTCTCTTTTCTCTCTTTCTCTCTCTCTCTCTCTTTCTCTCTCTCTCTGTGCCCCCTTCCACCCCCCAACCAAAGTTCACTTTACTTAACTCAGGGACAGCTGAAGGCTTGTAGTTACCATCTTTGCGTGAGCCTTCGCAAAGCCCGATCTTGGTTGCCTTACTATGAACAAAACGTAATATCTGAGGCGAGAGACCCTTATTTTGCGTTACCATGGATATGAACTGTACTCATAAAGTAGTTCAGCAAGTCTCATGAACGTTGCATTAAGAGTGTTCAAATGTACTTTCTTCTTATTGGTCACTCAGGAGCTAGAATGAAGCCACTGTACAAAATAAGTGAAGAGGAAGACAAGAACTGAACTTGTACCCCCTTGACAATCTATTTTGACTCTGATTGGCTGTTCACTGAGCTCAAGAGGACTTACCATGAAACCTCCACAATAAAGTTCGTTGTCCTGATAGTTGACTGGCGTATGGTAGCCCCGCCTCCACATGGTGCTTCTGCCTGGAGGCTCCCACAAGCGGGCGTGACTTAGAACAGGGCGGGACAAATGGCAGACCACGCCTACCAAGATGGCGAGAATGACTTGTCTGAGCATCATTATGCAGTTCCACAAAGCTGAATAAATAAAGAAGAAAGAAAAGATATTAATCACGTTTAGCTGCATGTATATTTGTAGTCAAGATGCACAAAATGCTACAAAACATTCTTTTATTCTGGAATGCCTAACCCAAGGATCTTTTTGTTTCACGATCTCAGAATCCATGTAATAGAAAAGCTATTCTATGTCAAGCCTAATCGCGAGATCATAATATCAAATTTTATTCAGAAACTTAAAACGCCGCAGGACTATACTATGGTCTATACGATGTTGCGATAGGGACTAGACTTGAAGGAACTAAGCAAACTTTCGCTCTTGTGCTATAACATTATAAAAGAATATAACAAACTAATCTAAAACATTTCTCAACATTCTCTGGTTTGGTTCAACAACCTGATCGTAGAAAACAGTTTAAAATGTGTTTGTGCGTGTGCGTGTGCGGGTGGGTGTGTGTGTGGGTGTGTGAGTATGTGTGTGTGTCTATGTGGGTGTATCTGTATCTATATCTGTATCACTGGTATGTATCAAAAAAAAAAAAAACACCAACAACAACAACATATTACTGTAACAGTTAAGTTAAACTGAAATGACATTACTTTTGGATTTGTATGTTATTCTCTGAGTTACTTCCGTACTTTACTTTAAGCTATTTAGAAATTAGTATGTTGTAATTTAATGAGTAGAGTATGAATGAAATGTCTGAAGGTGGATCACGTGGGACACAGTATGCTTGAGACTCTTTCATGTTTGTAAACTTATTGATGTTTGTCACTGGCCAAGTGCCTGATAAAACTTGAACTTGTTCTCTGTGGGCGGTCCTTCGCAAAAGCAGTATCAGGCATACGTTTTAGATTGTCGCGGGCTAGTCACAGCCAGAAGAGGTGCACACCTACTAGAGGTTTGTTTTCCGATCACCGAAAGAGAAAGCTCGGCAGCATGGCGGCAACCCTCTACGGTTTCAAATTTGTTTGTGGAACATCTTTACAACGGCTTCATGACGGACGGAGGAGGGTGTGACAAGAATCAACGCAAACTCTCAAAAGTCGAGAAAATTAAGAAGTCATGATCTGAGCAATATAACGAGTACGCAGATTATTTACTCCAGCTCAGGAGGTTTGAGGTCATGAGGTCCTACTAAGTTACTTTTGTCCGTACTGACCCCAAAAAACAAGAAAAAAATGACGAAAGTGCAAGACGCCCTTGTTCATTTATATGCATCGGCAAAAAAACCCCCAAAACTCCTGAATACTCTTCACTCGTAGAGCAAGGCACCTCGGGTCCAGCCCCCCCTGGCTGCGCCATCATTGTTACGTATAATGACCGCTGTACGTGTTGTCTACCTGCGGATCAGCTGACACGGGGTTGCAAAATTCGACCGCCACGCCCAGCGTTCGGCAAGGAGATGCGTATATATTATATTCTATTGCCGCATTCAGGCGTAGAATATATTCTATCACAGCATCGCGAGAAGTTAAAAAGCTGACTTTTGACTTGCTTACATTTTTACAAGTTTTCAAGTACAATCTACAGTCATAAAGTTTTACGACAAATTTATTGAAAAGCCCGAGTCAAAAAAAAAAAAAAAAACATGAAAGCAATGAACGAGATGTTACATTAGAAGTGATATCGCTGAAGTGTTCAGACACAGCCTTTTTTTTTTTTTGAAAGTGACAATTCAACTCGTGATAGACGAATGGCTACCAGCTACTGCAAGAGTTACCACATCAGTTTGTCTTGACTGAGATGAGTTTTCTTGCATCAATTTCCAATCCTGTGAATCGAGATTTCTTCTTCAGCCTCTATTCCAATAAAAATTGGTCAACTGATCGAATATACTATCAACTCCTCTAAATTGCATCTCCCCAGGAGTATGGACAATGTATTCAAAAAAGACGTTTATCCAATGATACTATGTATAGATATAATGTATCATTTGATTATGATGGAAATGTTACGATTAAATGGAAGTTGCGATTAAACGGAGTGGAGTCCACCGGATGTAGGCTCACATAAAGGCAATGAAAATGGTATAAGCTTGAACTCAGCTAACGAGCAACAAGCTTTGCCGCATAAACGAAGAGACATAAAAAACTCATTGTGAATCAAAGTTACTTAAGAAAAGTTAAATGCACTAAAATGCCGTGGCTACACATATAATCAAATCATTACTGGTAAAAAGCTTGTGAACATGCGAAAATACAATGAGGAAGACTCAATTTGTCTGATAGAGTGGGTATAAAGCCAGAACTGATCAGTGTCACATTAGATGATTCATCCAATTCATGTTCATTATCTTTATCCCATGACTGCGTTGAATTAAATGCATATTTCTGTATGTTCTCAGACTGTCATATAAATCGCATCTCTGGACTTCATGCACCAGTTCCGGGTTTGCCCCGCGTGATAAGTAGGGAAGTCAAAATTCATTGCGTCACAGCGCGGGGAATGGGCACAGCGTCAAAGCATGAAGGCGACAAAAGAAAATATGTGCACATGAAGGCGACAAAAGTGCGCACGAAATTGCACATGTTTGCAATGTGAAGCGAGATTTTCGCAAATATAGACATGAGGAGCCATAACTCCATTGTAGTAAAATGTGTAGTTCTGCACCTGTCCGGTATGATGTAGAAGTTAGCAAAAATTGACCGCGATTCTGATGATACATAAAGTACATTATTCTACTTGACTTAAACACCTGCTAGTAGTTCTTTATTTTGATGTTGATCATGTTAATTTTTTTCTTTGGAAGTACCAAAGAAGTACGCAATTCCTGCCATTTACGCAAGTTTTTTTGAAAGCAGGTTTACCAAAACGAATTGTGCAAGCACCGATCTGTAAAACTTAACAAACTCAAGCAAAGCACATGATATTGATGTTTATATTTGTTTTCAAATATCAGAAATAAGTAATTATTATGAAATTCATGCAAAATGCATTTCAGTGAAGACAAAATAATTCAGGGCACCATGCAAATTTGGTAGAGATCCGTCAGTACGGATTAGCGATATTGCTGATAATTTGTGTCAGAACATTCCCACAGCAACCAGACTTTAGTAACTGAATTTTCAAGTAACAGAAAGCCGAAAACAGTAACTGAAAATGCATATATCACTACCATACTGATCTCAGTCAGTTCAAACCTAGTTAGGTATTCACTCTTTTTTTTTTTTTTAAATCTCGAGCTTCGATTGCAATATGATATGGCGAAATAAAACTATTTTAACAAAACCAAATAGAATAATATGTAGCGTATGGGAATGGTCGCTCACACGACTTCATATTGTTTTCACCCCAACAATGATTTTCACTCAAAGATTTCCCTCGCTTTCTCGGAAGTTCACAGAGACATTGCTATTTTACACAGGTACTGTAGCCGTATCGTATGCATAATCCATACGTTAGTCAACACATTGCGTTAACAGTAGTGAACACTACTAACGTTTTGGAGTTTTCCATCGTTATCGCCGTGCGTTAACTAACGTAACGATTATGCATACGACCACAGGTCGCCAGCACTTGGACAGCCGCTTTCACTGCCTATAGCCAGTTACCCATTTAAATAAAANCCCGACCTTTACTTTACTCAGCTCAGGAACAGCCAAGGGCTTGTTGTTACCACCGATCTTAGTTGCCTTCCTATGAACTAAACGTAATATCTGAGGCGAGAGACCCTTATTTTGCGCTACCATGGATATGAACTGTACTCATAAAGTGGTTCAGCAAGGCTCATGAACTTTCTTCTCATTGGTCACTCAGAAGCTAGAATGAAGCCACTGTACAAAATAAGTGAAGACGAAGACAAGAACTGAACTTGTACCCCTTTGACAATCTATTTTGACTCTGATTGGTAGTTCATTGAGCTCAAGAGAACTTACCATGAAACCTCCACAATAAAGTTCGTTGTCCTGATAGTTGACTGGCGTATGATAGCCCCGCCTCCACATGGTGCTTCTGCCTGGGGGCTCCCACAAGCGGGCGTGGCTAAGCACAGGGCGGGACAAATGGCAGACCACGCCTACCAAGATGGCGAGAATGACTTGTCTAAGCATCATTATGCAATTCCACAAAGCTGAAAAAAAAAAAAAGAAAGAAAAGATATTAATCACTTTTAGCTGCATGTATACAAATGCTACAAAACATTCTTTTAATCCGGAATGCCTAATCCAAGGATCTTTTTGTTTCACGATCTATGAATCCATGTAATAGAAAAGCTACTCTATGTCAAGCCTAATCATGAGGTCATATCAAATTTTATTCACAAACTTAAAAACAGGACTACATTTGGTTGGTCTATGCGATGTCGCGATAGGGACTAGACTTTTTTTTTGTGGGTGGTCCTTAGCAAAAGCAGTATCAGACATGCGTTTTAGATTGACGCGGGCCAGTCACAGCCAGAAGAGGTGCACACCTACTGGAGGTTTGTTTTCCGATCACTAAAAGTGAAGGCTCGGCAGCATGGCGGCAACCCTCTACGGTATCAAATTTGTTTGTGGAAAATCTTTACAACGGTCTCGTGACGGACGGAGAGGATGTTACAAGAATCAACGCAAACTCTCAAAAGTCGAGAGCAGTGAAGGGTGAAGACGAGAGCGTGACAGAGTGAGTGACTGGGGCGGCGCATGTATCATGTATGTGTGAGAGTGTGTGAGTCTGTGTCTGTTAATGTATGTACAATTGTATGCATCACTGTAACAAAGAAAAATTTCCCCACGGAGATAAATAAAGTATCTTATCTTATCTTATCTTATCTTATCTTATCTTATCTTATCTTAAAATTAAGAAGTCAGGATCTGAGCAATATAACAAGTATGCAGATTATTCCAGGTCAGGAGGTTCGAGGTCATGAGGTCCTACTAAGTTACTTTTTGTCCATACTGACCCCCCAAAAAAAGAAAAAAATGACGAAAGTGCAAGACGCCCATGTTCATTTAAATGCATTGGCAAAAATAAAAAATAATTTTTAAAAAATTCCTGAATACTCTTCACTCTTGTAGAGCAAGGCACCTCTCGTCCAGCCTCCCGCTGGCTGCGCCATCATTGTTACGTAAAATGACCGCTGTACGTGTTGTCTACCTGCGGACCAGCTGAGATGGGGTTGCAAAATTCGACCGCCACGCCCAGCGTTCGGCAAGGAGATGCGTATATATTCTATTGCCGCATTCAGGCGTAGAATATATTCTATCACAGCATCGCGAGAAGTTAAAAAGCTGACTTTTGACATGCTTACATTTTTACAAGTTTTCAAGTACAATCTACAGTCATAAAGTTTTACGACAAATTCATTGAAAAGCCTGAGACCAAAAAAAAAAAAAAAAACATGAAAGCAATGAACGAGATGTTACATCAGAAGTGATATCGCTGAAGTGTTCAGACACAGCATTTTTTTTTTTTTTTAAAGTGACAATTCAACTCGTGATAGACGAATGGCTACTAGTTACTGCATGAGTTGCTACATCAATTTGTCTTAACTGAGATGAGTTTTCTTGCATCAAATTCCAATCCTGTGAATCGAGATTTCTTCTTCAGCCTCTATTCCAATAAAAATTGGTCAATTGATCGAATATACTATCAACTCCTCTAAATTGCATCTCCCCAGGAGCATGGTCAAAGTATTCAATAAAGACGCTTATCCAATGATATTGTGTGTAGAAATAATGTAGCATTTGATTATGATGGAAATGTTACGACTAAATGGAAGTTGCGATTAAACGGAGTGGAGTCCACCAAATGCAGTCTCACATAAAAGCAATGAAAATGGTATAGGCTTGAACTCGGCTAACGAGCAACAAGTTTTATCGCATAAACGAAGAGACATAAAGAACTCATTGTGAATCATAGTTACTTAAGAAAAGTTAAATGCACTAAAATGCCGTGGCTACACATATAATCAAATCATTACTGGTAAAAAGCTTGTGAACATGCGAAAATACAATGAGGAAGACTCAATTTGTCTGATAGAGTGGGTATAAAGCCAGAACTGATCAGTGTCACATTAGATGATTCATCCAATTCATGTCCATTATCTTTATCCCATCATGATTGCGTTGAATTAAATGCTTATTTCTGTATGTTCTCAGACTCTCATATAAATCCCATCTCTGGACTTCATGCACCAGTTCCGGGTTTGCCCCGCGTGATAAGTGGGGAACTCAAAATTCATTGCGTCACAACGCGGGGAATGGGCACAGCGTCAAAGCATGAAGGCAACTAAAGAAAATATGTGCACATGAAGGCGACAAAAGAAAATATGTGCACATGAAGGCAACTAAAGAAAATATGTGCACATGAAGGCGACAAAAGAAAATATGTGCACATGAAGGCGACAAAAGTGCGCACGAAATTGCACATGTTTGCGGTGTGAAGCGAGGTTTTTGCAAATATAGACATGAGGAGCCATAACTCCATTGTGGTAAAATTTGTAGTTCTGCACCTGTCAGTAATGATGTAGAAGTTAGCAAAAATTGGCCGCGATTCTGATGATACATAAAGTACATTATTCTACCTGACTTAAACACCTGCTAGTAGTTCTTTAATTTGATGTTGACCATGTGAAATCTTTTCTTTGAAAGTACCAAAACAAGTACGCAATCCCTGCTATTCACGCAATTCTCTTGTAAGCAGATTTACCAAAACAAATTGTGCAACCGATCTGTAAAACCTAACAAAGTCGAGCAAAGCACATGGTATTGATGTTTATATTTGTTTTCAAATATCAGAAATAAGTAATTATTATAAATTTCATGCAAAATTCATTTCAGTGAAGGCAAAATAATTCAGGGGACCATGCAAATTTGGTAGAGATCCGTCAATACGGATTAGCGATATTGATGAGAATTTATGTCAGAAGATTCCCTCAGCGACCAGACTTTAGTAACTGAATTTTGAAGTAACAGAAAGCCGAAAACAGTAACTGAAAATGCATATATCACTACCATACTGATCTCAATCAGTTCAAACCTAGTTAGGTATTCACTCTTTTTTTTTTTTTTAAATCTCGAGCTTCGATTGCAATATGATATGGCGAAATAAAACTATTTTAACAAAACCAAATAGAATAATATGTAGCGTATGGGAATGGTCGCTCACACGACTTCATATTGTTTTCACCCCAACAATGATTTTCACTCAAAGATTTCCCTCGCTTTCTCGGAAGTTCACAGAGACATTGCTATTTTACACAGGTACTGTAGCCGTATCGTATGCATAATCCATACGTTAGTCAACACATTGCGTTAACAGTAGTGAACACTACTAACGTTTTGGAGTTTTCCATCGTTATCGCCGTGCGTTAACTAACGTAACGATTATGCATACGACCACAGGTCGCCAGCACTTGGACAGCCGCTTTCACTGCCTATAGCCAGTTACCCATTTAAATAAAAGCGGACTGGGAATAAAATTACTGACCCGAAATTCGTTCCAACTCGAACGTGGCAGGGATCGAACCCGCGGCGTTTCTTTGTGGTGTTTTTTTTCCTCTCCTGAGTGCAGCGAAATAAGTAGTCGGCTAAGCATGTTCACGATGGATGGGTAGAAGTTTTTACAATAGAATTCACCGCCAGGATTTGTGTTAACTAAATATTCTGACATGTTAAATTTACTTCCGTTCATCAAAAGCCGAGCGCATTCTCAGCACGACGTTCAGAGTATGATGCACACATAAGCAGGCGAACTCAGTGATACCCCAATGTTAAGTACTTATTAAATGAGTAAACCTTGTTTTTTAAGAATTTCACATGGGCGGATTCAATATTTTTTTATCGCTTCATTTTCATGTAGACCTCGATATTAAGTAATCCCCAATAAGAAGTGTTAGTTTTCCATGCATCAAGAGTATACTCAAGTTCTACTCTACGGTAATGCACTGCGTTGCACTTCATCACGAAGAAATGCAAATATTTTGCTTATCTCCCCTATAAAAGATCCCTATGAACATTGAAAAGTAGTCTGGTAATTTAGGGTGGTTTTGACCCTGAAAAAAAAAAAAGTGCTATGATGTAAATGACAGCCTTGTTTTTCTATTTGAGATAATGTGATGGAACATTGACAGCTGAAAATGATATCCTCAAGCTGCGCTTTCAAATGTCAATATCAACTGTCAATGTTTTATGACAATTTCTCGAATGGATAAAAGATGGCTGTTATTTGCTTATCTGAATCATTATGTGACATTTCATAACCAAACTTGAAGGTAGAAACAATACCTTTACAGGAAAAGAATCTGGATACCCGAAATCAAGCTAATAATACGTTGCAAGCGGACCTTATATACCGTGCCCTTTGTCGTCGTTGGTTATATAGGTATGATAAAAAAGGAGCAAAAACTCCTTAGTCATTTATAGTTTTATCCTTAACTTAGATAATAGGTTCATAGATAAAAATGCTGCATTACAAAGTCACTTAAGTGTTCCTAAAACAGTACTGCCATTTTCTAAAACGAGAAAGTTTTTTATAAGTATCTGCTGTAATAAACCTACTTACCGATTTGAATGGACTGAAAAATCTTTCGAAACAATGTTTAAAATTCAGTTATTTTTATCTTTTGTCCGTTATGCACCGTTCCGTCTAGTCTCATCTGGTATCGCCGGTACGAGACATGAGGGCTTTATATAGGAGTATCATGCTACCCTGATTCATTTGCACGAAGCTGAACTCTGAACTAACTAGATTAGTCCCAAGGAATTGTCTTTCACTTTAAATCCGGGACCGTTGGGGACTCTACCTTTTTTTTTTTTTTTT
>JAWQUT010000144.1:84152-100461 GCA_033807755.1 Ellobium chinense | reverse complement strand
CTCCCCCTTCCCATCCCCCGCACACATTCTGTTGATATAGGATAATGATGAATCATTCACATGGACCTTATGATGCTGTCCCGGAATTTTTATGACTTTCGTTACTAAATATAAACAAATTTTGCCTTTCCACAGTGCAGTGCAGGGATTAAAAACACAAAGCCACTGCGAGCCATCGCCACTTCGCCTCTTGGTAGTGACTCAGAGATACACAAGATAAACCTACGAAGAACAGTTACGCTCTCCATGTGGTAAATAACACAGTACTGTGGTTTCAAAGGACCCCCACAAAGCTAGTATGTAAATGTATGCATAACAAGTTCTTCAGAACTAGCATAGACACCCATTCTGTGAATGGAACATTAGGTGCCTGAGAAATGATTGTTTTATCTACTTGAAGATCCTTGTATTATCATTGTATGGGGTGCAGGTGCTATACACGCATTCCTGTTCAGTAATTAATGGGACGGCACAAGATGATTACATTTATCGATTTCTTCGATCACACGGTGTTCGACGGCTTTTCACTGCATGGCTTATCAAGGACAGGATACGGAATTCGAAACCAGCCCATTTCCCTGAAAAGGACGAAATGGAGAAAGTGGTATGAACTTTCTCACATAATAATAGACCATTTGCGCAACTGCGTTCGTTATTTTCATGTTCGTTAATCTCACGAACACTATTCCTCAAGTTGTCTAATGACATATATATTATACTCTGTCAATAAAAAAAGTTACGCAACCCGATGTTTTTCGCGAGAAGCTCTTGATATGTAAATCGAGGACATTTTGTAGCTGCATCAATTACTGCCTGGCACCCCCGGCCCATGGAATTGATGAGAACATTAATTTTTGTTGCGGATTTCTTTCGTGAATGAGCAAGACATGCGGTCCTAAATGGCAGTGTTGCCCTCTGTTGACCCTCTGGGACGGTCAGCAGCAGTGCCAGGCTGATAAAATCGGTGTCACGGTCTCCCTCTAGTGCCCCTGTTGACCCTGATTATTCTTTCAACGTTGGCCACTAGAATGCCAGGTTCATAATGGTCTAAAGCCATAATGCGATCTACCAAAGTCATTGATTCAAAACGGAATTTTTCAAATAAAACCAAGATTGTAATTGATCAGAATCCCCACATTCGGCTAAGTGCCTTGACAGACGAGCTACGACTGTCGCGCAGTATATTCTGCGCAGAAAGTGTCGCTTACTTTTGTGACGGGCGACATTTACCGCTACAGCTCAGTTCAACATGGACAATCGGAGGGTGGCTTTGGTCATGGTGAGTGTCGCGGCGTACCAGAATGTGGGCGACACACATCTGCTACGCCAGGACTGAAACTACTTGCTGTCGCTCGTGTGACCGCACCCATTTGCCCCAGTGTATCTCCAGACTGCGCAGTAATTCCTGCTGCGTTTTTTTACATCTCGTCTGTCAAGGGCCTAACAGTGTTAAAATGAGACATGCTGCAGAAAAAGAATCGAGAATGCAGACCAAATTTGCTAACAGCAGCACTCTTTACTGGTTTCACTATTTGCACGTAAAATTTATTAATTGGGTGAACATTGTTAAATTTCTTATTTTAATCTTATCTAGAGACCTTAAGAATGATTTTGATACATAAAGAATTGTGATTTCGAAAAGGCAGATTGAACTATTTGAACTGCAAGGCATTTTCAGTTGTTGCGCAACTTTTTTTGCTGAGTATATACTGTCGCACCTTAATTTCGTGGGCAGACATTGACGCTAAATCCTCCTCTGTCGAAGTTCGTGATATGTAAGCAGATAAGATCGAATTCAAAACAGAGCGGTTACGTAGTTTATTTCAATAAGCTTGCCACGCCCTCTATTCATTCTTACAATACAGATGAGGTCATTAAAGGTTTGGTATCAATTTGCTCAGAATTCTAGGCCAGTTTTGCTTAGACTGCAGGACTTACATATATGAGCCTGAGAAGACGGCCATTATCGGGAATTTTGTGTTCCCATACCAACAAACCTGTAGCATGTAATCCTAATTTTTCCGACCGCATGTCTGTGGGTATACGAAGCCTCTCTCAGAGGTAAAAAATCTGCAAACTGGACTATTTTGTGCAAGGTACAACATAATACATTCATCAAATATGACAGACAGAAGTTACAAAGTCATTGGTTAAAAAAACAGCAACAAAACCTGGGATTGGCATTATTTTCTTGCGTTGTCAAATGAGTTATTTCTCCTTTTGAACCACACCTGGAAGGTGCTAGAAATTCTTATCGGTTTTTTTTTTATTTTAACTGATACCATCGTTTAAAGCTGTTCATCAACTATTTTGTTTAACAAAAATAAGCTGAGAGAACCAAAATTCACTGTGGGTGAATATTTTTTTTGGAGGAGCAGCAGCTAGTGCCCTCTGTTTCCAAATTCATTGAGGATGGATTTTTCCACATGCGAATGACAATCCGTGTTGTTTTTTTTTCAAATTGACTTTTACACGCGTGAGGTCACTACTACTCTTGTTGTATCTGCAACTCAGTTTTTGTTATGAAGCCATTTCCTCAAATCTGACAGATTTTTAAGAGGGCCTGAAGCCCAGAAAAATCGTTGGCCTTTTGCACTATTTTTTTTTTCTCAGCTTTCCTCCTATGCTGACTTATGACACTGCTTTTAAGCACAATTATTGCCAAAAAGATGGGCAATATTAAATACCTGCAGATGTGGTTTGGCCAAAACTTAAGGATGCTTTGACTAGTGATAACAAATTTGGCTACATTCACACACGTTAACCCAAATCACTGAATGGTGGAAGACAGAAAAGAGAGAGAAATTGCTTTTAAAATAAAAAAAACAACAGCCAAGATCAGATTATCACTAGGTGATGTGCACATGAAAAGTCAAAAGTCGAAACAAAAAAAATGCCCACGGATTTTAGCGGCAGCACCAAAATTTAAGTTCAGAAAATGGGACTGAGATCCAAGACTGCAGAAATAAATAGATGATCTTTCACTTTCAGCGCTTTGCTGATTCCCATAACCGGGAGAGGAGGGGGCAGCCTTTCTAAACCTCAAGTTGTTCATCTGTAATCTTCATTAAATCTTCATTAAGTCTCAGTACTTTTAATGTTACTTCTACTGCACTACGAAATTGTATTATCCACACACGTTTACAACTGCCTACTGATATCACTATCTTATCTGAATTGATATACGTGCTCATCACATGGTGATCTGATCTGGTGTGTGTGTGTTTTATCAAATCTGCACACTTTTCTGCGTTCTATTACGAAAAATTTAATCAATTCACCCAGGGACTGGGGTTAACAAGTGTGAATGTAACCCATTTTGTTATTATGAGCAGCTCCAAGCGATGGCATCAGCTTAAAGGAAAACGACTCAGTGCAAAAGTACCTCAGGCTTTTCCTTTAAGAAATTTATCATTTAAAGTTGAAAAGCGTTTTTCCAAAACTCAGTGAAAGCACTTTTTTTGAATAATGAATAATTATTGGTGGCGTGCTCAAACATGCCTGTGTTCGTTTTTTTGTTGGTTTTTGGGTTGTTTTTTTTTGTAATGAGGAATAAGATCTCCTAAAGCTAAAACAGTAGTGGCAGGCGATCCAACCTTTCTAAAACTCCCTAATTATAGAACGTGATATTATGTATCATCGAAGACAATAACAGAATCGCAATGCTCTCGCGCCGAGCTACACCTAGTAAGTCCGAAGTTTGGAAAAAATAGGAACAAAACAATGCGGAATGACTGTAAGAAACAGTTCCTCGTCGTCTTTACAAAGATAGGGAATAGTTTTCTGCTTCATATCCTTAAAAGTCCGCATTATTTTTCATAAAATTTAAGATTTCGCCCGAATTTCTGACAGAACATTACTGGAATGTAGGGATTTTCAGCCTGCACCGCCATCACTCGTGCTGCGTGCTATCAAAAGGCGAGACAGACTAACAGATGATTAGTTCAGTCTAATATATATTATTATTGACACTCATATAGGTGATCCTTGGTCTTAAAAGATTTGGCAAACCTACCATCTTCATCTCACTCTGGTGAACAGAAGTTCATGAAAGTAGACTAAAATCTGATTTTTTAAAAATTAGCCTTCTTGAAGTTGTTTAGTGTTCCCATAGTACCCTCGCATATATGTGATTCCCAATCGGTCATCAGAAACAAAGACATCATCCACACAACCAACCAACCAGTAAACAGAACAAGTCAACACGGCCCAACAGTCGTCAGGCAACACACCAATCGACACTCCTAATCACCTTTAGATATTCTCCTAGGCCAACTTTTACACTGGCCTAATGCACCTGTCCCTATTTCACTACCCCATCTCAATCGGTTTTAATGAACATAATGATCATAGTAAGTATTAGTACAAACAATCCAAAGATTAAAACGACTGCCGCCATTTTTTTTTGTTTTGTTGTTGAACTTTCTGTAAATTTGTAGATTCTGGGTGATCTTGCGTTGCCGCATCTTGTAAGGTCTCTACCCTCAGCTTCTTGCCCATACCTTTCATCAGGCTGTAAAAAAAAAAAAATTCATATATTCTTTGAAGCAGTACCACAACAGGACCCCGTTAATCATTATTTGTTCTATGCATCTGTCATTAAAAAAAGACCTTTGAAATTAGTAAAATAGCCGTACAAAGGCCACATCATGTTTTCTTACATGAAACTGCTGCATTAAATGTCGAAGACGTGGCTGTCGCAAGTGCGAAGTCGGACATGATGGCAAATACATGTTATTTTATCCACACAATTCCAAACTAATTCAGTTTGGTACTTCTTCCTGAAATGTGTTTTCCAGTGCAAAGCCTTAATGTATAGAAAATACAATTTCGAAAGCGGAAAGGCGACACATACCACCTTTTTAAGAGTTTATTTCGACTTTACATTCTCCACTTGGACAAAACATCACGTTGAATTCTTTGCTGCTGCCTGATACTGACCGGAGAGTAAAGAAAAGTTAGCAGTCTAAAATCGATCTTATTTAATTTACCTCCTTTATTCTGGCTCTTCATACCAACGATGCAAATCTCCACTATTTTTACGGGGATTCACTTACAATCCTTTTGCAGTTCCCTTACGGGGAATCTTTTCCTTCTCCTGTTCTAGTCCTTTAATGCTCTTCAGTTTTAGTATTATATTGTTCTTTCATCGATGTTGGAAAAGAAATAGCCACAACAATTCCAGTGCAGAAATAAAATTATAATAATATATCTTCATGATTAGATATCCAGATTTTCAAACATCCGATTCCTTATCAGGGATACACTGCAAAGGTGTCTCTTTATTATTAATATCATTGTTACTTTTGTTCTCCTACATCGTCATCATTGCCATCAGTCATCATCATCATCATCATCATCATCATCATCATCATCATCAACCCAGAGCACCATCATAATTTGTGATACGACTTCCAGAACACCATCATAAGTCGTGAGACGACTTTCAGAACACCATCATAAGTCGTGAGACGACTTTCGGAACACCATCATAACTTGTGAAACTAACTTCCAGAACGCCATCGTAACTCGTTACACGACCTCCAGAATACCATCATAACTCGTGATACGACTTCCAGAACACCATCAAAACTAGTCATACGACTTTCTTATCATCAAAGCATACCCACCGAGAGTGTGATGTCAGTTCTTTCATGTCCCTGCTGCTGTTAGCACTTCACGCCTCCGGCCTTCTGACACAAAGTGTTGGTCTAATCAGCGTAGATGCCTTTCATCCCCATGATGCTGCAAATCAGGGTCTTTATGATGTTTGGCTTTGATGGAAGAAAAGGTCATCTTCATGAAGCTGAACTGTGGACCAACAAATGAGACATATTTCATCAATAAATAACGCACATTTCAGACTAGATTCAAGCAAATTGTTTACTACGATTCTCTACTTTCTATCTCTCTTGAATCCTCTCATCTAGATATTTGGTGGTTCATGAATTCTGCAGACTACATATTGATGCCTTATATGATAGACCAAAAAAAATGTAATACGCTCTTTATTAGAGGACCCATACAATCTTCGCTTTTCACTTGATTTACCCATGTCTGACCCTGCTTTTTCAGTCAATGTCAAAAATGCCAACTAAATGTGGTATTTTCGCCCTCTCTCTTTTTGGTATATCATGCTTCCTTGCCGTATGAGCTGATTTTTTTGGTCACCGTAAGTGTGAGTCTTTGTATTTTTCATGCACATAAAACTCGTTTCCACATAATATCATCCTTACCGAGACATAAGATCGAACAGCATGAAACAGATCGAAGTGGAAAAGAGTATCATGCTGTCCACAATTTCAGTTGATAGAGTACGTTATGAAACTGACATCAAAGATCAAAGTACATGTACTGGCAATGGAACTTTAACTGTTTATTCCAAGAAATAGATAATCTCATTGTGTTCTTCAAACTTCATTTTTTTTTTAATGAGATCAAGACTTCAGACGTCAAAAAGGACGTTATATATATATTCGTTATATCTGTATGACACACAATTCACGATAGTTACCCATAAAGCAGGAGAAGGTTGTTGACTGCTATTGACATAGTCCTTCTAAGCTCATCTTCACACGTCCTTTCCAGAGTAGTGCTCANATTCCAAAACTAATTCAGTTTGGTACTTCTTCCTGAGACGTGTTTTCCAGTGCAAAGCCTTAATGTATAGAAAATACAATTTCGAAAGCGGAAACGCGACACATACCACCTTTTTAAGAGTCTGTTCATTTCGACTTTACTTTCTCCACTTGGACTAAACTCATCACGTTGAATTCTTTGCTGCTGCCTGACACTGACCGGAGAGTACAGAGAAGTTAGCAGTCTATAGTTGATCTTATTTCATTTACCTCCCTTATTCTGTCTCTTAATACCAACGATGCAAATCTCCACTATTTTTACGGGGATTCACTTACAATCCTTTTGCAGTTCCCTTACGGGGAATCTTTTCCTTCTCCTGTTCTAGTCCTTTAATGCTCTTCAGTTTTAGTATTATATTGTTCTTTCATCGATGTTGGAAAAGAAATAGCCACAACAATTCCAGTGCAGAAATAAAATTATAATAATATATCTTCATGATTAGATGTCCAGATTTTCAAGCATCCGATTCCGTATCAAGGATACACTGTAAAGGTGTCTCTTTATTATTAATATCCTCGTTGCTATTGTTCTTCTACATCGTCATCATTGCCGTCAATCATCATCATCATCATCATCATCATCATCAACCCAGAGCACCATCATAACTTATGATGCGATTTCCAGAACACCATCATAACTCGTGATAAGACTTCCACAATACCATCATAATTCGTGATATGATTTCCAGAACACCATCATAACTCGTGATACGACTTCCAGAACACCATCATAACTCTTAATACGACTTCCAGAACACCATCAAAACTAGTCATACGACTTTCTTATCATCAAAGCATACCCACCGAGAGTGTAATGCCATTTCTTCCATGTCTTTGCTGTTGTTAGCATTTCGCGTCTCTAGCCTTCTGACATACAGTGTTGGTCTAATCAGCGTAGATGCCTTTCATCCTCATGATGCTGCAAAACAAGGTCTTTTTGATGTTTGGCTTTGATGGAAGAAAAGCTCATCTTCATGAAGCTGAACTGTGGACCAACAAATGAGACATATTTCATCAATAAATAACGTACATTTCAGACTAGATTCAAGCAAATTGTTTACTACGATTCTCTACTTTCTATCTCTCTTGAATCCTCTCATCTAAATATTTGGTGGTTCATGAAGATTCTGTAGACTAGATGTTGATGCCTTTTATGATAGACGCCCCCCCCCCCCCCNNNNCCCCAAAAAAAAAATGTAATACGCTCTTTATTAGAGGACCCATACACTCTTCGCTTTTCACTCATTTGTCCATGTCTGACCCTGCGTTTTCAGTCAATGTCAAAAATGTGTTATTTTCACCCTCTCTCTATGGTATGTCATGCTTCCTTGCCGTATGAGGAGCTGATTTCTTATGTCGCCGTCAGTGTGAGTCCTTGTTTTTGCATGCACATAAAACTTGTTTCCACATATCGTCTTTACTGACGTATAAGATCGAACAGCATGAAACAGATCGAAGGGAAAAAGAGTATCATACTGTCCACAATTTCAGTTGATATAGTGCGTCATGAAACTGACATCAAAGTACATATATTAGCAATGGAACTTTAACTCTTTATTCCAAGAAATAGATACTCTCATTGTGTTCTTCAAACTTTATTTTTTTAAATGAGATCAAGACTTTAGACATCAAAAAGTACGTTATATATACGTTATGTGACACACAATTCACTATAGTTACCCATAAAGCAGGAGTAGGCTGTTGACTGCTATTCACATAGTCTTTCTAAGCTCATCTTCACACGTCCTTTCCAGGAGTAGTGCTCATCCTGAGCTCCGTGTCTTGAAGCCTATCATTCTGACACTAAAGAGTGGACTCGATATTCCTGTAGCATGCCCCTGCCTTCTTTTGGAATCAGCTTGCTTTAGATAAGTTCACCTGAATTCAAAAATTAACGAGTAATAAGATTCTCAGAGAAGAGTCTATCATTTCATGCTAACAAAAGAATATATCAATAGTCAGTTGATAAATAACCATCCAGTCAACTGTAACTGGTTCTGCCAATAATCACTAACTCAGCCATCCAATCCAACCAGAAGGTCAGACCGAAAGTATTATCGAACCATGCAACTAAGCAATTACCCCCCCCCCCCCNCCCCCCAACCATACACTCACTTTGTTTCTTGTGAGCAACAGTACTCACTTGTCTTACACTGCCTTAAACAGTAAGACCAGCGTGGGGAGTAAACTACAGTAGAACGTGATATTAAATTTGGTGCATGGAAGAATATAATTATTGCTGTGGTATAAACATAATATCGAAATGCCTTTGAATCTTGAAAAAAGAGAGATGATATTCATAATGAGTCTGTGCATGTGAAAATCATACGTAATATCAAGGTATACTTAATAAAGGAGTACTTAATGTTGAGGTTCCACTGTACTTCAAATAGTACGGATTAAAAGGCTCAACTTTGAAAGCCTATGTTTTGCAGTACCTTTTCATCTTGAAGAAGAAAAGACATGTTACTTTCAGCATTAGATGAAAAGAGGTGATGTTACTTTCAGCATTAGATGAAAAGAGGTGATGTTACTTTCAGCATTAAGAAGAGCAGCAATGGTATAGCAATATCTCCTGGTCAAGGGACCTGTAGTGACTGTCCACTATTCTTACAGTGTCATCCAGTCTGTATCAATAAACTGCTTGGACCATGGTACCTGCGGATGTAGCAAACTGTGTAAATACATTTTCGTTAAAGTAGAGAGTGGAGAATGGAATGCCAACCCTCGTTTGAGAATTATGGAAGTCTATTACAGCGACCCTTGAAAAATTGTATGAGATGGTCTGGAAGAACATAGAGAAGGAAGAAGCTGGTAATATGAAGATGCAAAACTTTTTTTTTTTTTTTACAGGGACAAACATAGAGATTTTGCAGTAAAATAGGAAAATAAGGAAAGGAAAATCTACTGCTAATGTTATTTCTGCGGCTATAATTAGAAAAGACGAAAGAGTTTTTCTCACCAACTCTACTACGTAACGACTTACAAAACTCGAAGTTTACGCGAACGAGCTGTTACAATAAATGTATTATTTGCTTGGCAGAACAGGTCACATTTTCTGAGCTGTATGAGCAGAATAGGCCCTCAGGCTACATCTACATCAGCTTCACCATTACATACGTCGACAACAACGAAGGGGCAGGCAACGTGATAAGATAAGAAAGACAGACTGAAATAATTTTTTTTAAACTAGACAGAGGGAAACCTCACAGCAATGAAAATAGTTACAAAAGAAACGACGTCACATATTCATGCGCCTAGAGGTTTCCAAGGCTTTCAATCAAAGTATTCATAAGCAGGTTAAAGGTCAAATTTATGTAACGGAAATATACTCTGTTTATATGATGAAAAAAGCATTATTGCGCAAAAGTGGCGTCATCACTCAATTTCCTCACCAAGGTCTAGAACATATTTCCGTTCCCAAGATCCGCCGTTAGTTTTCATGTGACACTATTTTTCCCGACCATCTCTTCTGCATTGTGACTATCCCATACACGTCCTGTTTCCCATTTTTATTTTTCAAGGTTTTCAAGTGTTCATGAATTTCCTCGTTCATAACCTGCCATCATCAATTTCGGCTAGATTCTTTGGCTCGTTACCATTTACGTCTCGGTAGTTATGTAGTCAAATATGACGTAATCAAGGTCTGTGCTCTTTGACAATCAGATGGCGGGTTTGACGTCGTCTGTTGTAATTTCATCAGTGTGTATCTATTGTCTTCTCTCACCTAAAGAAGCTCGTTCACATTTTTGGCCGGTAAGGCTGGTCAATGATGTGGTCATCAACTGACTGTTCTTTCTGCTCGTCAGCTGTGAATGTTTCCTCAGTTAGGTCAGTTGTTGTTGGGATGAATGTCGTTTATTTTCGCCTCTCACATCAAGTTCCAGAAGCGCCTATGTAGCTGTAAACGCGTTAATGCGGACACACACATTTGTTGTTCTTTTAACTTAGTACCGTTGATTCGCGTTGATGTAATCTACTAACTATGACAAAGGAAAATGAGGAAGACGTATGATGCGGGACGCAAAATTTTAATGGACCGAATACTTCCCCATATCGTGCGCGCTCACCAGTAGTTTAAATAAATGAGTTGTTCTTCAACATCTCCGCGCTACCCGATGTGCTGACTACCCTTTGCTCTCTCCCTGTACTACATATTTCTTTACTAGAGGACAGAGAGAAAAATAGTAGGGCAATGAGACAGATGAGGGAGAGGGTAGCGGAGAAAGCAGAGAACAGGTGAGGAGGAATATACGAAAAAGGTGCGAGCAAAGACAGACGGCGATGGAAGAAAAGAGGTGGAACAGAAGAGGAAATAAAACACCGTCAATAAAAGATGAGAAGACGGAGAATGGTGTGAAAAGGAAGGAAGGCGGTGAGAAAGATGAGCAGAGTTAAGAATAGCAGAGAGAGAGAAGGAAAGAAAAGAAATTAAAGAAGATTGGAGACATAAGTAAAAGAGAAAAAACGAGGAAGGGAGGAACTCCTGTAGCGAAAGAAGTGAAGAGGGAATAGAGAGTTGAACAGAAAGAACAAAGATGACTTGAGAAAGAGACTGAGACAAATCGTGGGTGGGAGAATCTGAGGGAAGACGAGGGAAGGAATGAATAAGACAGACACCTATTCGACCAGCAGACTTGACAGACAGTGAATCTGACAGACAGACCAGCAGGACGGGAAGCTGTACCGACATATTCGAAGCCCATGACCAGCGAGTCAGCCCACCCGACCCATCGCCAACACACCAGACCTGAGACCTGAGCGAGAGAACGCCAAGCCCATCAACCCCATACTACCCTCTTAGGTGCTATCTTACCAGACCGTCCTCACTCCACCGTGTGAGGACCTCGGATACAACAGGCTGGACCAGGCCTGGAACACTCTCCAGGTGGTCTCTGTGTTTGCTCTCAGTACAATGCTGAAGACAAACTCCTAGTGAAAGTGGTTAGACCAGCGACCGAGAAAAACAAATCACTACTCAGCGCCATCTTGGTGACCAGCTTTTGACCTCAGATGACTTTGGTCACAATAATGAAATATTTGTTTTGGCCAAAATAGTATAGGTCAATATTAGCAGCCACGTCATAACATTGTTAATGGCAAGATGAGATGATATGATTAAAGGATCTTGCCTGGCTGTTCCTGATTATGTTATTAAATAAAATCAGTTTATACGGTCGAATCTTGCTTTCCTTGTCGGTAAGATCTGCGCAAGTCGCAAGATAAAATGTGCAGTTTTAAGAGAGTAACTTGTTAATGTTTATCTTGTATTATAGAGTATGATATTCCTATTCACTCTAGAAGGCACTGCTTAAACGTATGTTTTGTTCAGACATTCGTTCGACATTCCATAAAGTTCATCAGCGCCGATTCACTTACCAGGCTCACAGCCTCAGCATCTGAGCATATCCTATTATATCCTAGTGGGCCACACGGTGTTACAGCTTGACTTTAGAAAATACGCTTACAACTGATGTTACGTCCTTAGTAGATACGGAAGTGTGAACGATTCCTAAGTCCGTGAATGGATCGCCAAATCATAGCAGACAGAATGCACACTGCACAGATACTCAAACATTTTCTACCATGGTCGGCAGCAAATACTGCACATGCCAGTGCGAAACTTTTCTCATACCCCAGTTACCAGAACAAAGTCCAGCAGCACAGGGTAAGGATGCTCGCTTTTATAGATAGTGCACTGTCTTTTTATGTGCTGGTGATTTTTTTGGGGGGTTTCGTTGTTCCGTGGCATCAATATAATAAGTGATTTCATCCATTAGGGTGCACAACTTTTCTCAAACACCAGTTGCCGGAACAACGTCCAGCAATATGGAGTAGGGATTATTGTTTATATTGTGCACTATCTTCATACATGTTGATGGCATTTTTGCCAGCCATTGCTCATAACACCAGTTGCCAAAGTATACTCCAGTTACACAGAGTAAAGGTGCTTGGTTATATTCCATATATAATTATATATACTGCCAGAATATACTCCAGTTACACAGAGTAAAGGTGCTTGGTTATATTCCATATATATATATACTGCCAAAATATACTCCAGTTACACAGAGTAAAGGTGCTTGGTTATATTCCATATATATATATACTGCCAGAATATACTCCAGTTACACAGAGTAAAGGTGCTTGGTTATATTCCATATATATATATACTGCCAAAATATACTCCAGTTACACAGAGTAAAGGTGCTTGGTTATATTCCATATATATATATACTGCCAGAATATACTCCAGTTACACAGAGTAAAGGTGCTTGGTTATATTCCATATATATATATACTGCCAGAATATACCCCAGTTACACAGAGTAAAGATGCTTGGTTATATTGTGCACTCACTTCAAGTATGTTGATAATTTTTGTATTATTATTATCATCATTGCCTGCCTTTGTTCATAAGAGTGAGTTTATTGTTGAGTAACATCAAAATAATCACCACAGTTGGGCAGAACTGAGATCACATAAACCCAGTTCGTGAACTTATAAATTCAATTCAAGTGAATCTGATCTGAGCTTAATAGTTATTTTGGACGCATTGATTTAAATCTGAACTGCAGGTATTTAGGGCACTTGATCTGCACTTTAAGTTTCTACCTAAAGTTCATTTCAGTTCACATCTAGCTCGAAAACCAGAACCGAACACTTATTCATGAAACTAATGGCAACTGTTCTGATTTGAAAACCTCTCATTTTTCATAGAACTGAGCCAAACTTGATCTCAGAGCTTTTTCCCCTTAGTGAACTGAACTTGATCTGAACTCACTTTTTTTTTTGTGAACTTACCTAATCCTGATAATAACAGGCCATGCGAGAGAACATGTTATCGTAGCCAGCGTTCAAACAATAGAACTAAAAATAGGAATTCTTTATAACAGCTTCACAGATCCTTCAGTGCATAACTGTCTCCTTTCTCGATGGCACAGAATAATGACAACTCGTTTATACGATAGACTGTTGTCACTAGATCTGCTTATGACTACTTAGTTATCAATGTTAGTAGCATCCAAAATGGTGGATAAAATTGATTTTATATCCGGCTATGGTATATAGGTACTTATTTCAGTTACATCTTGTAAACTATTTATCAGATTTTTCAAACATGTTAAACTAGGATGAAATTACTATACCGAATTATGCCGAATTTGACAGCAACGCAATCAAGTCGTCAAACATCAAAAGATCAGACATTATAAATGAATACTTCCATCCACCAGTCACATGACGTCAAGCACTGGACGTCAAGAAAATGGCAGAGAAGTCTACACCCTCAGCCGCAGGTCTAACAACTTTCACTAGAAGTGTATCTTTATCATTGTACTGAAAACAAACACAAAGCTGCCCTTTTACGAGAGCAGCAAGACCACATGGAGACTGCTCCAGGTATGGCCCAGTTACCTGTTGTACCCAAGACCCCCACACGTTGAAATGAGGAAGATCTGGCAGGGTAACACCCTTATGGGTAGCCATGGGTTGATGACCGGTGTCTCTCTCTGTCCTCAGTCCCGAGGTGTGTGGTGGTTGCTAGTGGTAGACGCGGTGCTGTTGCCCCTGGTATCATGCTCCTAACACGTCAGTCTATACCTCTTTGCCCACCAGGTCATCCGTCTCCTCAAAGGATGGATCATCACCTCTGTTGGGCTTCTATTTAACACTAGTTAAGATTAAGGTTAGAGTCATAAACATGCAGTGTTTTCTCCAGATCGCGCGATCATGCGATTCGCTTCTTACATGTCAACCCCCTACCCCCCCCCCNCCCCCTTTTTTTTTCCTGACGAGTGTCGGTTTTCTCTTCCTTCCTGCACTCCAAAATTTGCATGACTTGTGAGAAACCTAAAAATCCCATTTAAAATTTACATCCCCTCCTCCCTCAAATTTACGACTAGACGAGAATGTCTCCTCCAACTCATATGACCTAGAGAAAACACTGAAAATGTCTGGAAACAAAGTTAGAGAAAAGTTCCCTGTGTTTCCACTGGCTGCATCAATTTTTTTCATTCCATTCCAAAACTCAGTGTAACTCAAAATTCCTCAGCTAACCCCTACCCCTCGGTCAAAAGCCAAACAAGGAGTTGTGATGAAAACTTTTTTTTTTTAAAAATTCCCTGACCGTACAAGGAACTTTCCTAAAGCTTAAGCAGGGTTTTCTCCAGATCGCGCGATCGTTCTCTTCGCCCTTCAGATTTAAAACCCTCGTTCTCTCTGTCTCCACACACCCTCATCCTCGCCCCCTGAAAGTTCATCATAGAGGCTGAGAGAGTTTGAGAAACNCACATCCCGATCCCCGCCCCCTGAAAGTTTATCGAATTCATCGATCCCCCTTATTGTCTGCGCAGAAGGGGGGTGTAGCCCCTATTTCTTCTGATCTGGAGAAAACACTCGCTTAAAGAGACAGGGGTAGATATTTGCTTCACAGCCTAAAAAAAATCCACATTTTCGAAAACTTTAATCCAAGTACTTTTCCTTCCTCCTGACCATTTCTGAGCAAACATGTCTGGAACATCAAAATTTTCATCACACGTACGCCGCCATTACTTGTGCTGGGTGACGTCAAAATGCGAAATAGGCTGTTAGACGATTAATCCAGACGGTTTTTGTGCATGCGTCCGCATCAATCATCTGCTAGCTTTTCTCGCTTTATGACGTCACACAGCTCGAGTAATGGTGGGGCCTGCAGGGTGACAGTCCCGAAATTCCTGCAATATGAACCCAATTAGGCTGTAAAGCAAATAGCTAACCGTGTCCCTTTAAAGTTAGACATCGTCTGCGTTGACGAATGACACCCTATTCCACTAAACAATGAAAAAAGGTTCGGAGATGAGGAAGGTCTTGTTCAGCCTCTTACTGGCATAAAGTGAGATTTCCGTCCTAAACTACCAAAACAAAAAAAGTTAACATCCGCTCCTACGTTTTTTAAAATTCCTAACACATCTAATGCTACATTCAAAAACCATCTTAAACAAAATCATATCAAAATTTAATCTTAACTGTGGAATACGACCATATCCGTCAGCACAGACGATTTATTAGGGTCAGAAATTGGCTTCAGTTTAATAAACGGTTAGTATTAGTGTTACTGTTAAAACTAATGTTGAAAGTTAGTATATTAAAGAAGCCCATTGAGGTAAACCATTCCGCTGCCTGCGTTTCCGTGTGCCTTACGGTGTTTTACTCTTTTACTATGGCATAACTTAATTGCAAGATGTTTAAAACAGATTAGAAGAAAGAAAGAAAGAAAGAAAGAAAGAAAGAAAGAAAGAAAGAAAGAAAGAAAGAACGGAAGGAAGGAAGGAAGAAAGAAAGGAAGGAAGGAAGAAAGAAAGAAAGGAAGGAAGGATTAGAGAACAAAGAAAGAAAGAAAGAAAGAAAATATGAAGGAAGGAAGAAAGGAAGGAGGGATTAAAGGAAGGAAGAAAGAAAGAAAGAAACAAACAAACAAACAAAGAAGAAGAAAAAAAAGAAAAACGAAGCAAGAAAGGAAAGAAGAAAGGAAAGAAAGAGGAAAAGGTGTTTAAAGTGACATTAAAACGATCAAATTAAGGACACACTGAAGTAAGAACTGCACATGAAAGGGTGCAGAATAAGAGTATAATAGACTTAAAGCAGGCTTGTTTCTTCACTTCCCCCTCCCTTTTCTATTCCCCCCCCCTCAC
>JAWQUT010000144.1:65036-79073 GCA_033807755.1 Ellobium chinense | reverse complement strand
GCAAGGAAGGATCTGCAGGGAGAGGATGAACTGCTAGTTAAGGAAAAAATGCTATTGTATTGCTCATTTACACCTAGTTGTCTGATATAAATAAACTTATTGTTATTGTTATTGTGACTTTATAACCACATTGTGACGTAGCAGGGAAGGCAGCGACCCTCCAAAGGCACAACCCGGGATGGTCAACTTCCGAGTAATTTCCGAGTCGGAGGAAGAGAAAGAAGGATCATCATTACCGGCCCAGAAACCCACTCGACTCGAAGGAAAAGGGAAAAGCAAGGATCGCTATAACTGAGGGCAGGATAGGACAAGTCCACAAAAAAAAAAAAAAAATAAGTTCAGGTTAAGCTCAGTTCATTAAGGGAGTAAAACATCCTAAAATCAAGTTTAGCTCAGTTTCATAAAAATTGAGTAGTTTTTAGATCAGAACAGTCCCCTTTGGTTTTAGAAATCGGCATTCGAATCTGGTCGTAGAAGTAGATGTGAACAAACTGAAATATAGGTAGAAAATTAAAGTTCAGATCAAATACCGAATTCAGCTACAGTTCAGATCCAGATCAGTTCGTCCAAAATGGCCATTAAGATCAAATCAAGTTCACGTGACCTGAACGTAATTTCATGAACTGTGTTCATATGATCTCAGTTCTTCCCAGCCCTGAATAGGGCTATCATACTCCATAGCGGTAGCTCAAGTCAGTATCTGAATAGACTGCCAGTGAACTGCAACCAATGCATTATACATGCTGCTGTGTTCAAGAACGATGGTGTTTCGCTTTCAGTGCAACGGGTTGTTTGCTGTGCCAGTCCAAATTTTTAAGAGAAAACATGGTCTTTTCCCAAAGGTTGAAAAGCAAGATGCAGTCGTCGATTAGCAGCTGTTTACAGGGCACAGTTGTTATATAAATGGCCATGATAAAAACTAGTTGTCTTAAGTACCCTTATATAGGTATGAAGATGCCAACAGCACCGGCACAAAAATATGCAATTTTAAATAGTCCCTGTAAAATCAGAAAACTGGCCATGGGGAGGGGGAAAAGGGGTTGGATTTGAATTCAAAGGAAAGGCTAAGGTGCAAATACATTTGTAGACTCAGAAGAGGTGAGGTTTAGCCACTAAGTATAAACTTTGTGATTGTTGCTAGATGGGTAAGGTTACCCTTTTTACTTAATGAAAAGGCTTAAAATACTAGGTAGCCTGCTTCACTGCCTAAGTTCTCAAAATCTAATTGGTTTGGGGGCGTTTTTCTTTGTGTCAAAATTTGGAGGAAAAGTTAAACAACATGTTTGGAAAGTAATTTGGCTTGGTACCCCTAGATAAATTATAGAAAGATATAAAGCCTTATATAGCTAACAGTGAAAAAAAACATTCGCATCCTCATATCTAAATGAACTCATGTGTTCATCTGACTGTCTATCTTCGCATCTACATTTCCTCAGTTTATTTAAGACCCACCGCACCGTTGTACCCCTAGTATCGCTGTCCAGGGTCAGTTGTCGAGCACATCCGACCTGTCTGGCTCAGAATATTTACGTCTCACTGGAAACACAATTACGTAGTACGCAACCCACCATCAATAAATGCACTAGAATTTACATGCACAATTGAAGAGCGTTTTTCAAAAACTATGTATAGACCAAATGCATTTTCATTGAAAAATGAGTTGGTGGTGTATTCAAACATGCATCTCTATGTTAATTCATTCAAAACCTAATTGAGCTCAAAATCTGATTTCTTTTAAAGTTTACGTCATTTAACAGTAAATAAAAACATAAGTGTGAAGTGCAATTAACTTAAAGTTTCCCTTTATTTCAACATTATTCAGAGACCGTATACCGAGTTTTGGAAAAAAAGAGCCCTTCAATTCGTCGTCCATCACACGAAAGGGCGTATGCAACATTTGCTAGGTTTTCAGGAGAGGGTTTTAAAGTCTCAGTGAGATTTAGAATTGATAACGTACACCCAATCAGTAAATGTTTAATATCTTCGAAACCATTACAGCTATCAAAATTCTTCTTCATAAGCACATAGACCTCGCTTTTGGCTTTCGGAAAGAAGTCTCACCTCAAAACACCCAAAATGTCGCATACGCCCCTTCGTGAGATGGGCGATGAATAATGTATACAGTGGTGCTGGAGCGTTTTCCTTTATTAATAAGTTCAAGTTCAAAGATTTGAGTAGGCCTAGGCCAACATCATACAGTACTAGACAATATAACATGAGTATAATGCACTGCAAAGATATATTATGTCGTGTTCCTCATGCACACTATTGCCACTCATCTACCACTTTTTCATCTAGCTGACACCCAGTCTTTCGAGAGTTAAAACAAACACCCAAATCATGACATTACAGCTGTAATCACTCACTCTGTCAAACTNCTGTGATCACTCACTCTCTCGAATCACACTCCCTACTCGACCCTCCCCTCCAACCCCCAGATGATTATATCCTCCCTCCCCCCTTCTACAATCCCTTGCCAGAGGGCGCCCATTTGGCTCAAATCTCTGAATTAATTTCTTTAATATGATAGCACCAAAAGTGTGACATCAGATTCCACCCATGTTTCTTAGATACCTCTATGCATGTACATGCATTTTATGCTTCCTGGATTTTCTGTCAAGATACAGAATCACGAGATTTTAGAACACTCTTTGATGTAAAGAGGAAGTAATTTTATGTCAAGACAGAAAAACCAGAAAATCCCACGTTTGAACATGCTTAGGGTGTTTTAGAGACATGAGTGAAACTGGTGTCCGATAAGTGCTGATGTCGTCACAGATAAGTTTTACGATCCTCACCCTTTATGGGGGGAATGCATTATTTCAGCACTGAATCGTTTTGCATAGAAACTCCAATGCATTCAACATCATGTGTAGTACACCATGTTTTCTTCAACACAACTTCTTGGAGAGGGCGTGTCTCTTATTAAGGAGACCCATTATCCACCTCCCTCTGCCCCCCCCCCTCCCCTCCCGTTATCTAATAATATACAGTGTGACATTACGTGCTTTTATATCCCTCTTATCACATACGGCAGTGAAGACAAATCAGGAAGTGCTTTATACTAGAACTTTCCCTGTGCTTTGTTAAAGTTGCAAGCAAACAAACAACAGCTCCGACTGAAAGAGATATAAAGTGCAAATATTTACTTTTTTTTTTTTAAGACAGACATGTCACATAATAAAGGCCAACCGCGTTCATGACCGGTTCTAAGATCCTATCTGTGGTTGATTCCAGACACACTGAGTCCGCCAAGCCCCCACCCCAAAGAACTCGGCGGGGGGGGGGGGCCTGGNGGGGGGGGGGGGCCTGGGAGTTGCAAAGCGGCTTTATTTTATGGACTCCTGGGGCTGGACGGGTGGTATCCTCCCGACAGAGATTCACTAGGAATCTATTCGATAGGGGGGCGTGGAGTCGTAGCTTATCCCCGCGTAGGATCACCGTTGCCGGCAGGCCAATGACTGGGCCTACTTTCGGACCTCTGGGTGCAATGAGGTCCTAGCTCGCTACCCCGACTCGCCACTCCACGGGAGTAGTCTGCGTTCAAGGGGGCGTGGGGATAGAGGGCCACCCGCCCGGAAATCGGTGGCTCTGCGGAAAACTCCCGTTCCTCCGAAGGGTCCAAGGCTACAAGCGAGCACAATCACAAAGCTGAAATTACAAAGGAATCCATGATGTACTACTAGTGCCACGCTGTCACCAGAAGTATCGTTACCAATGGTATGGGGCCTGCGTGCGGTAGTTGTGACTCGATCGGTCCATTGGGTAAAGAATAATGATAACGATCCCGGACCGGTTTGCTGTTGCAAGAGAGCAGGGTGGCGGGATTGGATGAACACCCACCCTATTCCGTATCCCCAGGGCAGCGCAGGCTGGTGTTCCTTCAGCTCACCCATTTCTCCAGGGCCTGGCCACTTTACCGCAAGGCACTCATCTTGCGTGGGACTGTTGCGTGATACCCTTTGAGAGACGGTGGTCCTCCTGTCCACGGCAGTCGGACCGCCTCGGGTAGAGCTCGCCCACCAGATAGGAAAGAGTGTGAGGGTTCGTACCTCCCCTGCACGAGCCCATCAAATGACTGGCACGGTCGTTGCGCCGTCGGGCATGTAATGTATGGCCCTAAGCGTTCGAAACACATGCCTCAACTGTGTCGTTGTCCCTATGTCCTCCCCCCCTCCCCCCACCCGCCCATAATGGCGAGACGGTAGACTCGATTCCCACCGCAGATCTGTCAAGCAAGACCCTTTGGCCATCTGCGAGGACCTAGATACGTTGCCCCGTGGGCCGATTGACCTGTATCTGTGGCATAGAGCCCTCTCAACATTTTGCCGATCACGTCCGGTAACATTAACCATGAGCGCTGATCGTTTCCAGTTGTTACGCCGTGGAGGTAGTTGAGGAGATCTTGGACCAGGCCTTGCCATCAGCCAGGCCCCGCGATTCGGACACTGGTCGTAGTCTTCCTCATCCCCAGATACCGCACTTTGTTGGGAGATTCGTACTAACGGCCGCAAAGTGTCGTCACTGAAGCAACTGCGTCCANTTATGCTTCCTGGATTTTCTGTCAAGATACAGAATCACGAGATTTTAGAACACTCTTTGATGTAAAGAGGAAGTAATTTTATGTCAAGACAGAAAAACCAGAAAATCCCACGTTTGAACATGCTTAGGGTGTTTTAGAGACATGAGTGAAACTGGTGTCCGATAAGTGCTGATGTCGTCACAGATAAGTTTTACGATTATCACCCTTTATAGGGGAAATGCATTATTCAGCATTTTTTGGTTTTGCATAGAAACGCCAATGCATTCAACATCATGTGTAGTGCACCATGTTTTCTTCAACAAAACTTCTTGGAGAGAGGGTGTCTCTTATTAAGGAGACCCATTATCCACCTCCCCTCTGCCCCCCTTCCCTCCCTTTATCTAATAATATAGAGTGTGACAATATATATATATCCCCTCTTGTCACATACGGCAGTGAAAACAAATCAGGAAGTGCTTTATACTAGAACTTTCCCTGTGCTTTGTTAAACAAACAACAGCTCCGACTGAAAGAGACATAAAATGCAAATATTTACTTTTTTTAAAAAGACAGACATGTCACATAATATAAGCCAACCGCGTTCATGATCAGCCGAGGTAAAGTTTTTTTGCTTGAGCATGATAATCATCACTTCAAGTTAGAGAAGCCTAATCCGATTTCCTTCTTTGAGCGAATTAACTGTCTTTTCTACTGTCACTTACAGGAAATTCCACAGTCTCTAAGTCTTCTTTAATAGTTTGCAGAATTCAATGAGCTTATTTAAAAATGTTTAAAATATAGGTCTCTTATTTCGTTTTTAAGCTACGAACCGATATATCGACAGTTGTAAACAAGCCAACTAGTATCCTTAACGACAAGTGCTCCGCACAGAAGGCCACACCGAAACCGAAGTGAAAGACCCAAACTTCAGAATTAGTTTACAAATCAGGAGAGAATGCAAACAAATTCGCAGGTAGGTTCACAAATCTAGGCCCCATTCTCCTTAATCTGTCCAAAGGACACTGTTGTTTTTTTGGGTTTTTTTTGTCCTCCTAGGGCATATATACGACAACATGTTCTTTTCATCCGATTAGAAGTCTGTAACCTTCACTCACATTGACTCACTTTAAGAATTCTGCGCAGAAGGATGACATCGCCGATCTACCATTCCCTCCTTTTGGAGATAAATGGCTATTTTCCATCGGTCAGAGAAAGAGAGAGAGGGGGGGGGGGGGGGNGGGGGGGGGGGGGTATGGGACAAAAATAAGGCAGCTGTGGTGACTACTCTCGAAGAGGAGATCGTTGTGGCCAAGATGTCTGTAATTCTTAGTGAAAATCATGACCAGAATAGAACATCGCTCAACCAATTCACACGAAATAAATGCAGAAACAAATGTATGAAAACATGAAAATGAGGAAGTATAAATGGAGAAGTTGTTGGAAGATACGTTCAGGATGTAACCGGTTGGCCATAGAATGATAAGATAAAACTAGACCGTAGTCCCTAAATGGGGAAGAGATGTTAGGGAGAAGTCGGAACGAGATGTGAGAATTTTTCATTTTAGGTTTGTTTGGAGATAAGGTTAGGGCGGGATATCTTTCTAAAACAGGAAGAATGTTATGCCAGTGGACTAAAGAACCCCCCCCNATGCCTCGGGAAAAAAAAAGGCGAACAACAGAGGTTTCAAAGATGGAGAAATTGACTTTGTAACGCAGCTGTAGGTGCGACATATTATGGCATTATTTTCTCCATTTACTAGTCGACCCCACAAATACATGATGATCATTGCATTTCGTCGAAATTAAGTGTTCACACTTCACTTGATCTCCATTTCTCAGACAGATTTCGTTCCCTGGATAGCGATCTCTCTATTGAGGAGAGCGAAACAACAGAGGGTTTGTCGGTTTGTCGCACAAAAGGCAATGTTTTATAATATTCAAACGGGACCGAGCCATCGTGAGTTCAGGATCCTTCAGTTGGAGCTGCTATAGTTATTTGGAAGAACTGGGGGAGATCAAACCCGTGGCTTTCGCTGTTCTATTTCGAGCCAGAACAATCTTTCGGTGTCACTTGGCTTGGCCCAAAACCAGCTGGAAACTTTTACGGCAGCTTCTGAGTTTTAAGTCTGTGAACATCTCCATCCTTTTACCTCTACAGTTTCATCGTATGCGGAGGCATGGATGAATGTTGTTGCGCTCAATTCCACACGCCAACTCCGAATAGGATCCTGTGATCCTGTTTAACTTCAGAACAAGACTGCTGCGATTTCCTTCAATGCGACTTGTCCATCCGAAATTCCAAAGCAAGTCAGCTCGACCAGCAATATCTGCTTCCTTCTGGGCTTCTGGCTTGGGACAAAGTCAGGGTGTCCGCATCGTGTGTTACACAGTTGTTGTCTATTAGCTGAGTTGTCCCGGCGCAGTCCGGAAATAAGGACAGGAAAAGGATAACCGATCTCATGTTAAATCTACACGCATTTATGCCATCCTTCTTAAATCAAAATCATTGTGATCAAACGTATCAAGAAATTTGGTCTCATAACGTCAACTGGGCAACATTAGTCTGCAAATTTTAAAGGTATATCTGGCCAGTCGGTGACAGGTGTACGCAGCGAGCCGCTGTTATCAGAAGAAAAAAAAATGATGCCCAGCGTTGGGGTTTCCCAAATCTTTGTTTACGACACAAATAAGTTTTTAAAAACTAACAAAACCTGAAAAAGGACCGTCACTGAAGCAAAAGAACATACACAATTTTGTAGGGCAAAGGCCGCGGAATGGCTCTTGAAAAACGGAGCGAGTTTATATAAAGATATATATAAACGCCAATTTGGCTGCAGATATCGTAATAGTAGTGATGTCATGAACATGGAAGCAAATTTAAAAAGTGGATGTAAGAAAATTCATTGTGTACACATTTCGGAGACTGTCGGGCACTCCGCTGCTCAATAATGAAAAAAAAAAGGAAAGGAAGTAATTATGGTAGATTTATGACTTACGCAGCAATTTTGATGGAATCGGTGGATAAATTAATCCCCACAGCGTAAATGTGAGGAGGCGTTACTGCGATTTATAGAGCCAAGTCTTGGACATGCATCTTTCTAACGGAAAGCATCAGTTTTCGCACTGGTGGTTCAAACGACCTAAGTCATATTCATTCTACTGAATCTGATCCTTTTCGTACCGATGATTATGTTCACTCTAACGATCGACTCTCGACGTAGATATTCTCGATATGAATCGTCAGTGCTTGGTTTCAACTTCAATGACCAGAAGTAAACATTGCACGCCAAACCGCAAAAACCAATGACGTATGATCATTAAAAACATTGAACTGAGACTGTATAAGGAAATTTACCTACTTATCCAAATAAGGCTAAGAAATTGCCAAAAGAAACACTTTCAGACTAATAGGAAGGTGTATGCAAAATCTTAGATCGGTTGGTGCACAAATAGTCGAGATATGGCTCCGACAAAATTTCGCGAGTTTTTTTTTTTAAAGATGTATATATTTGTACATATATATAATAGATGACTGCATTTATGAGGCTCTCCACGGGGTCAGAGGGAAGGGGCTTTTTTGTGCTGTCAAACAACAATCAGAACTGAAGTTTTGGCTTCTAGAGGAAGAATAAAACATGGTGTAGATCGGAACTTCCGTAGACTATATTATTATGGCGTCTTGTGTTCAGTAGATAAATCTAGTTCTATCATTTTCTGCGTGACAGGAAAAAGGGAAGTATACTAAACAATCTGGGGTTTTTTTTTGAAGTACCTCATCCATAGTCTTGGTTGATCTTCTTCCGGGTACGTTAGCTTTTCAGCCCTACTATATTTGCGAAAGTAGGACAAAGGTCTGAAATTTGTCACGCATGTCCTGTGGCTAAATATTTTCGTTATCTGCATTTCAATGGCACTTTGGTAATCGTGTTGTCATATTCTTTCGTTGTCAGAGATTGGCTGAGGCGAGAGCAACAAAACGGTTTTAATTCTCAAACCACTGTATCAGAACCTCATGCGCACGCATTCGGTGTATCATTGGAACAGTACTACTCCAGTCGTAAGCTTTCGTCTTCAGGCCCATTTGGTTCAGGTAAGAGCATCAACTTATTACTATTTTGCTCTCTTCGTTTAATCTTCTCCTTTAGGTCCGCCCGCAATGAGACTACCAAGACAATACCAGCTTAGTAATGGCCTCTCACCCCCACCACCCACTTCCATTAAGATACGGTCTGCACAAATCGGGCTGTCAGTATCAAATCTGTCCCTTACAGTGAATTTAAATCCCGTCTTTCCTACCAACCATCTGTACCTTCGATGTACCCATTTCAATTTTCCAAGGTTATTAAATGTTTGTAGTGCCAATTTATAGTTTGTATATAATTTAATTTGCCATATCATGAACAGGTTAGATGTCTTGTGAGTCAGTGTTTCTAACCTCTGGGTCTTGGTGTATTGCTCTCTTCGTTTAACATTATCATGATAATGTTATGAAGAAGTCTGAGAAAAACAAATCTGTTGGAAGGCGAAAGGAGTAGTCACGTTGATCTCAGCCAAGCCAGTTTACTAACAATGCAAGTTAAAGACATACAAAGAAAGGCAAGTGAATATATATCCGAGAGCCAGAAATAGAAATAGAGCAATTGAAAGGGATTGAGATATGTTCATTGAGTTATTTAAAGCAACGGTATACATAAACATACAGACAAAATCACACTATCACACACACCCATGTACCTGCATAAATACTCACTCACTCCCTCACTCACTCACTCACTCACTCACTCACTCACTCACTCACTCACTCACACACACACACACACACACACACACACACACACACACACACACACACACACACACACATATACACACACACGCACACATACATACATACACACACACACACACACATACGCACACACACACACTTACATACATACACACATGCACTCATACACTCCCACATACCCACATGAGCGGGCGCAAACACACTCACAATTATACTCTTATGCACACACTTGGACATCGCATACACATATCCATATGTACCTTCTACTCTTCATTCGTCCATAATAATATAAATGCCCTCGGAGCAAGCCAGTTTACTAAGATGATTATCACTCTGGCCAGAGTAATTCACGATGCCTGGGCCCAGGTGATGAAATCAAGGCGAGTACTCTTGTCAAAAAGTATTGTTTGATTAAAATATCGATGCATTTTCCCTTATGTAAAATTTAATAGGAACTCAGTCTAGACCCTGAACTAAATATATTTAACATGTACGTCATCTTGTACCTTTACTCTGCTTCTCTCGCTCTCTCGCTTTCCCTTTCTCTTTCTCTTTCTCTCTTTCTTTCTCTCTCTCTCGCTTTCCCTCTCTTTCTCTTTTCTCTCTCTATTTCTCTCTCTCTGTCTCTCTCACTTTCTCTTCTCAGGAGTAATAAAATCAAATTCATGGTGTATTCGAATATAAACAAACATACAACTTCTTAAGCTATCAGTATCCTGTCTTAAATACTCGAATACCTCAATACTTTTGGAGATACCCAGTACATGATATCAATATCTGATCACCACATCCTGCTGTAACGATATTCAAAACGAATACGCCCAGCAACCCGATTGGCTTTCTAGCTGCATGCATATAAAATGTCCTTGAAAATGTAAAGTGGTTGTTTCAAAGATAAAGACCACTCTGTAGCAAGACAGTGTTGTGTCTCTTGAGCCAAGGCTGATTAATGACCGTCACTCTTACCTGCGGTTTTAGGGCCCTAAATAAAGCGTCTTCCAGAAGAGAAAAATCAATACTGTTCATGTTATAGTCACACTTTGTGGTGGCCTCCCCTATCACGCCCCCCTCCCCCCCCCNCTCCAACCCCCACTTCAAAAAATATTTGGTGTTATCAGAGAGCTTTGAAAAGGAAGTCTGGGTCAGAACCATCCAATCTCATTGTCAAACCAAAATGCGATAAGTAGCTGAGCCCGTCTACTTCACACAATTTCCTTCTGGTTGTTGTCTTGGGTGGTATCCTGACACGGTGATTCTGAATCATTTTGTATCAGGCATGATAATATCACTGAATGCTGATAAGTTCTGGCGTAACGAATATTGAATGATCAGTCCACAAAACATGAAAGAAACTTATCATCTCTTCCCATCTAAATCTGTTTATCCAAAGCAATGATCCATAATATGGATTGTGTCTAGGTCTGAGACAGAACAAGATTCCTGGCAATATAAGCCAGCCTGTCACAAATTTGCGTTTTTAATCGAGATGTGTACATTCCTTTCCTTTCCTTTCCGTTCCTTTCCTTTCCTTTCCTTTCCTTTCCTTTCCTTTCCTTTCCTTTCCTTTCTCTTCCTTTCCTTTCCATGAAAACACGTTTTATGGGTGGCAAACTCTAACAAACTAAAGTCCCGTTGCTTAAACCTTGCTGAAATATTTAATTATGTGGAAAATGTTGATGAAAAATCATGAAAGGTAGTGAAACAGCAGAATTCTCTGGTACCAACATTCATGCCCTTGGCCTACCGCAGGGGTTTAATTACATACTAAGAGTGTGTCAAAAACGAACATTCATTATTTATCGTTCGCAGAAGGCTGAGACTTGGAGAAAATGAGACTCATCAGAAATATTGTCCTCACCCTAGCGACGGTCACAGTGGTGCTGGTATGCTGGGTACTCATTCCTTCAGGGCTATGGTCCCAAAGAGATGATCGCATTGTCATATCAAAGAGACAAATGACAACTCTGCCCCCGGAGACCCAGCTGCCTTATACTGCTAAGGACATCTTGCAGCGAGATCCAGAGACGGATATAAAGATGTGGCCCAGCCGCTCTGCCAAAAGAGCTCCACGTTATGAAAAGCTCCCCGTTACTGCCAGACACCAGCCCTTACAAGCTCCTAGACAATATTCTTTCAGTGGAAATACTTCAGCATCGCATGTACTTTCGATGAAACATAACTGTTCAATTATATCTGGCAACATCTGTGACTGCAGCAGCCGTGGATGGACGACCATCCCTCAAGATCTCCCGATTACGTGCAAAACTTTGAATATGTATAACAATTCGCTGCGTGAAATCACCAACGCCTCATTCGCAAAGACCGCTTCCCTGGAATACCTCACACTTGAAAAAAACCAGATCAGTACTTTGCATTTGGGCGCATTCATGGGTCTTCCACTACTCTCTCATCTGAACCTCGGCGATAATTCTCTACCCATGCTGGAAGGTGTGTTCCCAAGAGGGATATTTAAGCCGCTGGAGTCACTTATTTCTCTGGACATCTCAAAGAACAATAAGCACCCAGAAAATGAAAGTCTGGAATATCCAGATCTGACACTAGCAGAGCTACCACTCTTGGAGGAGCTGTTCATAGATGGCTTATATGACAAAGTACTTGGAGATGGCTTTAAGGAGCTGAAGTTTCTTCGAAATCTGAGTCTGGCTGGTTATTGCAATCTTCACAGTATTACAGAGGAAACATTTCGTAATGTGGCGGGTTTAGACAGTCTCAATATCAGCGGGTGTCACATTGATGGTTCTTGTCTGGACGCTGGAGCTTTTGCAATGTTTCACAACTTGAAGACACTGGATGTCTCTTGGAATGACATGATCGGTTTAAACAAAATGCTTCTGGTAATGAAGAAATGGGCAAATAATAGCCTTCAGAATCTAAATATCAGCTACATTAGACGAAGGTATTCTTCTTTGGGTCGCAGAATTAGGAAGGAAGACGTTGCTAGTTTACCTAAGACTTTGAAAGTTTTGGATGCTCGAGGAAATGGCATTGAAATAGTAGATGACGACGTCTTCGAAAATCTACCCAAGCATTTAAATGTTCTTAACGTCGGCGTGAACAGATTTCTCCTGGCATGCTATCTGAAATACTTGCCCCTAATGAAACATTTAAAAATGCTTTTAGTAAATGGGGGTTATGCAGTTTTTAATCTGCCCAAAAATTATCCACCTTCTGACAGTGACACAGACATAGACAAATCTTACTTATTTTCATCCAGGTTTACAGACAACTGTGATACGTTTGGGAATGAGAGCCTCATCTTCTACCTACCTCCAGAAATGACATTCTTAAGCATGGATGACGCAAGGTTAAGCTACAATATACCTGAAATTTACGTTGACCCAAATAATTCACTTGAACAGTTATACCTTGACCGCAACAGGTTTCCTCATTTGATTGGCCCTATCCATGGACTGGCACGACTTAAGAAACTTTCTTTTAGAGGATGCAATGTCCAGTGGATCTCGCATAATTTCTTCCAAAATCTAACATCACTGACGTATCTAGATCTCAGCTGCAACGTACTTGGACTTGCTATGTCAGACCCAACTCTGCCAGGTGTATTCAAAGATCTTACCAGTCTACAGTTTTTCAACCTCAGCTTCAACGCGTACCACAGTGTTAGCCCTTCTTTCTTTGATGGTCTGGGAGAAGTGAAACAGCTGTATCTCCAGAACAACAGATTCTGGACATTCAATGCATTCATTTCTCACATGAACAATCTCCGAGTACTCAATCTGGAGCAGAGTTCCTTATCGAGACTGACCAAAAATATCACAGACCAAATAGATAAGCTTATCCGCAAATTTCCAGGAGAGGTCATGATTGATTTATCTGACAGTTCAATCGTTTGCAAATGCGAAAACCTGGACTTTCTGGAATGGATGTCTAAATCTGAGGCATTTACAAAGTCCTTGCATTCAAAGAAATATGGCTGCGTGTCTCAGAACGTCTTCCGAACTGTGAAGGATGGCTACGTTCAGACTGTAAAGGACCTAAAGAGAAAGTGCATCACGAACTACACACTGTTTCTACTCACGTTGACAGGTACTCTTATCCTCGCCAGTGGCGTTCTCGGTCTCATCCTATACCGCTTCAGATGGAACATCCGATACTTGTACTATGCAGCTTATCTGAGTCTCAAGAAAGGACAAGACAACAGAGGCAGACAGGATGAATTCGAGTACGATGTGTTTATCTCCTACAGTTCTGACGACGAACACTTCATTGTACATTCTGTGTGTCCAGGTATGTATTCAATCTATCGGCACTAGTGTGGAAGTGTGGTCACAGCTATTTCATCGATGCATAAAGCTTTACAACTGGTACCGAACCCAGAAAAGAAACTTGCTTTAAATCAGGTATCAGTATTTAGCTTATAGGTACGGATTATGTATACAGAGAAATGTAAAGATTTTGTGTTTATTGTAATAATCATCTATGGCAAAACTGGGCAAAAAGAGCGATCGTCAGAGGGGGCAAAAAAGGCGTGAAGTTTAAAGAGTAAATATTTTGTCAATACTCAACATAAGTGTCTAAATAAAAGAGGTAACCGCTGGAACATTCTATCATACACTTCCACTAGAAAGAAATCCTTAGTACGTCTTTGTTCAAGTCAGTTTAGTTTATCTCCCAATTTCTCTTGCTCTCTTCATTTCTTCTATACTGTTGTAAACAAATCAACTGCCTGACTGATTCTTTAAATGCA
>JAWQUT010000144.1:51802-65031 GCA_033807755.1 Ellobium chinense | reverse complement strand
GGGGGGGGGGGACAAATCACTCATTGTGTACAACAACCCAATTAAATCCGCTAATATATAAAATCCCCTTTTTTTTGAGACCCTGCCAGCCAGTATCAGGATGTAGAGATATGTAAAATGACCTGTGATCTAAATATGGCATCAAAATTAAAGTTTCAGGTACAGTTTGAGCCCTCTAGATTTATAAATAAAATAAAGTGTGTAGTCCTATGTATTCGCACGCGGTCAAAACCAGCCAAATAAAAAATTCGGGACCAAATCAGAAATCGAGGTGACCTTCTTCGAAAGAGATTTGTGAAATATTTTGGTCGTTGACCACCCTTTTTCTTCCTGTTAAAAGATCGGGCAAAGGATATTTTCCCGAAATCACAGTGGTATTTGTTGAATAACACAAAAATGGTAATAGGGCCAAAAGAAGAAAAAAACAATAGGTGTCAAAGACCTTAACCAGCAGCTAGTACTTGGCATGTATCCATTTAGAAACACAATATTTACATCATGGCGATCGAGGGCGGTCATCTAGGCTATCTGGACAGTCTGTTAAACTTTCTTTCCCAATGAGACCCAGGTCACTTCCCTCTGACCATTCCCTACTAGTTTCCCTCCAAATAGGCTACCATGGCAAAATTTTAGGGTTGAACTGTAGGTTCATGGGAGTTTTCAAAGTAGCATAGGGTATGTCATCAAGAGAATTGGTTATTTTGAGAGGTATCAAACTCTAACTTGAGCCATAAGAATGATCTAAGACAGATATTTCAGCAAAACTGGTACCGTTTTGTAGGGAAATAATGTGCTTGACAGCTGACAGTTGCATATTTCTCCAGGGAACTAACAAAGGCTATCAACACTTCATCCAATTCATCTCAGAGAGTCAGACTATTGACAATTTTCTGTGTCCCTCTGCTAATATACCTCACCACAAGAATATTATTCTCTGTCATTAGAAAAGCAAGAAAGAGACACTTTTACAGTAGAGAATGCATCATCACTGACTACTCAAAACATATGTAGGAAATAATTAAATGTGGGGAGGAGTTAGGGTTTTTGGAATCTATTAGAGGGTCAAATCACTCATTGTGTACAACCCAATTAATTCCCTAATATATATAAAATCCCCCTTTTCTGGGGCCCTGCCAGCCAGTGTTAGGGTGTAGAAATGTGTAAAATGACCTGTGATCTAAATAAAGCATCCAATTTTAAAGTTTCAGGTACAATTTGAGCCTAGACCTATGTATTCGCACGCGGTCAAAACCAGCCAAATGGAAATTTGGGGACCAAATCAGAATTTGAGGTGATCTTTTTCAAAAGACATTTGTGAAAAATTTTGGGCGTTGACCCCCCTTTTTCTTCCTGTTAAAAGATCGGGCAAAAGAAGTACTTTAACCTCCATGGAAGAAATTTCCCCAAATCACAGTGGTATATTTAAAATAACGCAAAATGTTAATAGGGCCAAAAGAAGAAAAAACAATATTATGTGTCAAAGACCTAAATCAGGCAGGGGAAATAATCATTAAAAATGAATAAATGAATCAGATGTAAATACAAGAAAGAGGTTAAGTGCCCTTGGAAACTCACAGAAAGGTAGCCGTATCATGTCAGAAGGAAAAACTCTTCGGTAATGAGGAAGGAATCTGTTAGCAAAGAAGCCAACAAACTTCACGATGCTGTACCAGTTACACCAAGGGGCGATGTTAAGAAATGGCTCTATCAAAGCCATGACAGATTTGACGGTGATCAGAAATAAGAGACAAAAGAAACCTTTGGTCTGAATCTGGGCTCTATTTGCACGCCATAGCTGTCATTTTGTTGATACTTTGATGCATACTTGGGATGCAGCGTGGCCGTGCGGTTTGTGAGTCGTACTCAGAAACTGAAGACTTTCAAGGTTTATGTGTCTGACTCGCGAGCTGGGCGGTTCACGTTGTAGTTTCCTTGGAAAGACACTTCACTTCCATTTCCTCACTCGACTCAGGTGTAAATGAGTACCTGGCTTTAGAGATTGGGGGGGGACGAGGGCGTTGCACCTCTGGCGACCAGCAATGACTTTGTTATGCATTTCATTTGTAATATTATGTATTTACATGTATGATGTGTATTGTTATATGTGTTTGTATTATGAATGAGATGTTTAACACTGTATGACATTGTAAAACAATTTCCCTACGGGGTAAATAAAGTCGTATTTATTTTTTATTTATTTTTATATCGCAAACCACAAAATGAAAAGTTTTAGCTTCTCAATGGGGACAAGTACTTTAGGCTGAGTTGGGACTGTTAATGGTAATGTGCTAATGTGTGTTAAGCAATGGTTGTGTTAACAGAATTCCACTTTTTTTTTCTATTTTTTTATTGTAAAGAACTGGAAAGGCGTGGTGTGACACTTCTGGTTCACGGACGGGATTTTCGAGCGGGTGAGTACATCGCCTCCAACATTTTGACTGCCGTGCAGCAAAGCAGGAAGACACTGGTGGTACTCACGCGGGCTCTGTTGAGGAGTACTTGGTGCAAATATGAACTACAGGTAAGAATCTCTTCGTGGTTAGTTTCTCAGGAAGTCATTCCTGTATAATTAAATATTGTCACGCTTATTCCATATTTGTCTCAGTATTTTTTTTTTCTTTGTGAACATTGGAGTTGTTTATATTAACAATGATCTGCCATTAAATTATCTTATTTCTCCTGTCAGAAGAAATGAAGAGTTTTCGCTTCTTATTGTGTCCCTCTTTTCAAGCTAAACCTAATCTGCCTCATTGTTTTGGTTTGAGCAAAAGGTTAAGTGTGATAAATTTCTCAAAACCTCAAAGACTGACTTGAGGAAATGTGGAATGAGCGTGACAACATATAAGTTTAGACTTTGCATGAGACTGAAGTCATTTTTACCCTAATAGACACAAAGAAAAAGACAGTGAGGGGGAACATGAGCTTTCAGATGATTCAGTTCATCGGATTTTCGTGTTTACCTTATCGCTAAAAGCCCTGGAAAAAAAGCTGGTCATATAACTTAATTATTACAATGAACACCCTATAACAGCTTTGGTAAGATGGGAAGATGTTCCAATAAAAAGGAGGGACGATTATTTAATTAACTGTATCTGAAAGTGGAGTATTTGTCCAATCTGGAAACATGGAATTAAGCTGAAGTTGCGATTATGCAGCTTGCGACTGTATTAAAAGTGAGATAGATGAAAATGAGAATTGCAAAGGAATTGCGCATTAACAGTGGGATCTCTTACCATTAAAAAAAAGATACACCCTTGCTAGCGTTCGACACGCAGAGTTCATGTTACTCTTCCGATCGTAAGAGATCCCATCGTTAGTGAGCAAGTTCCCAAATAAAGCAAATGAAAAAGAATGTAGTGGAGTGGAAGAAGAGGTGCTTCAATATTCGGGTCCATATTTCATATTTCCATAGATTGATCGTTATGCTGTCATGTCCATTTCATAGATTAAGAACAGAAACATTCGCCTACATAATATAATAATTATGCGATATAAGAGTCTCGTATGTCGGTTTATGCCCGCTGACGTGACTTCATACTATTGCTACCCTAGAAGGCCTGATCATTTTAGGACTATCTCAGCTCCCTAGGGAGTATACAATGCCACTGCCGTTTGAAGGCACTGATCACTGGCATTCTGACAATATCTTTCATTGCCTGTAGCCACGTACCCATTTTACAGAAGAATAGACTGAGGAAAATGTAAATGAAATGCTGTCCTAAAGCACTTACAACATGACTGTGGTCTGGAATCGAGCCCACGACCATCTCATCTTGAGGTTTAACGCTTAAATTTTTATCGATAGGGTACACAAGCGGCTCGAAGTTGAGCATTAAAAAAAAAATGGCCCAAATTAATGCCGGCCATAATCTCTTTTTTAATAAAACTGGATTTCAGGCAGTCTCAAGTTAAATATGGCCGATACTTTGGTCGTCTAACATTCCTTATCGATTTTGATGTTTTCACCCATACCATCTTAGTCAATGCCTGCTGCTGATTCTTCCAGATGGCCAACATGGAGACTGCCAATACCGGACGTCCGGTTCTAGTGTTTCTACTGAAAGAATCCATCCCCAACAGAGAGCTGGGCACGCAGCTTCTCTACCACATTCGCAGCAACACCTACATCCCTTACCCTCAGCCCGGCGGGGACGAGGAAACAGATCAGAATTTGATGACAGCATTCTGGGACAAACTGGCGGATGATTTAAAAGCATGATTTCTATAAGACTTAAAGTTTCAGGCACCTATTAGAAGGCCAAATCACTCGTTTTGTACATCCTAATTAATTCGCTACTATGTAAAATTTCTGGGGCCCTGCCAGCAATGTCAGGGTGTAGAACTGTGCCTTAAGACTTGTGATCTAGACAAAGCGTCCACTTTTATTGTTTCCAGGTACAATATGAGCCTTGTAGATATAAAAATTAAAGTGTGTTAGGCTTAGTATTAGCACGCTTTATCATAAAAGCCTAATGAAAAATCGGAGACCAATTCAGAAGGCGAGGTGACTGTTTTTGGAAAAGATCTGCTAAAACCTTTAGGCGATGACCTCCCTTTTTCGTCCCCTCAAGGGGTCGAGCAAAAAAAGCACTTTAACCTTTATGACAAAAATATTCCTAAATCACAGAAGAGCTCGTAATATAACACATTTTGTTAATTGGGCCGAATGAAGCAAAAACAATAGGTGCCAGTAACCTTGAGCCAGGGTTTCATTTCCGGCCACACAAATAAAAAAGATAAGATAAAATTTAACCATCTTTGCTCTGAGGGGAATAGAGTAAAAGCAGGTCGTTGCAATAGGGCGCTACTACGCTTGGGGTCACTCATTTGGCTTTCTTGTAGCCTGATGCTGATCTTGGTGAGGGAAAACAAAGCAACGGGTTTCAGCTTTTGTATGTACATGCAAGATCAGCATTAGGCCAGGGGACAGAGAAATTAGTGACTCCTTGTCGCAAGCAGAGCCCTTCGCAACGACCTGTCTTTATATATTTATCTTTGAGAAATCCCCATACAATGTCATAATTTTATTGAACGGTTATGCATAAGTACATTCAAATCGTCACCAAGCTTTGAAAAATGGCCTAGATCAAACTTAGGTCATTTTGTGTAAAGGGACCGGGTTTTTTTTTTCTAATGAGATCATTACCCATGCTGACATGCAAAGATATTAAAATACACCAATATTTCCGAGCTAAAAATGCAGTGGCAAAAATATGCGTTGACCCTAATTTGTTTTGCTTTAAAAATGGAATATCCACATGATGGTATCTAACAGGCACATAATACAAATACTACTGCATTATCATAAACCCAATTTATAATATGGTTATTGTTAGTCGCCGCAGGGCAGTGCCCTGGTTCCCCCAAACTCGAACTCCAGGTAGTCATTCACACCTGAGTCGAGTGGGTAATAGGAATAAAGTGTCTTTTCCAAAGACACCACCAAAAAGCCGTCCAGCTCAGGAGTCGAGCCTGCAAATTCAAACTTGAAGTTTTCAGCTCATAAGAGCTACTTAACTCACAAACCGCACTGTCACGCTGCCTCTTGAGTTTTTATTTCAAATGTATGATATCCTCTTTTGTCACGTCTTTTGCTGCATGTAACGTTGCATATTATTAACATTTTTCAAACTACTGAGCATAATATTTAAACAAACAGCACCATTACTATAATAACACTTAAAAAATGTGTCAGTGTCTTGCGAGAGTGCACAAATTTTATCAATGCATACAGTCTAACCCCATTTGTAATATTAGTAGTCTAGAAAGTTATTAAGATTAAGAGTATAACAAACAGACTTCCTCCTCCCATCTTCTTCTTCTGCCCCCCTGCCCCCTGCCTCCTGCCCCCACCCACGCCTCCAACTTAATTCAAAGTGCTACAGCTTCTCTAGCTAGAAAGGAATTGTGCCAAATCTCGTTATGAGATGAAATGTACATTTAGATTACCGAAGCCTAATCCGATTTCCCTCCTTGAGCCAATAAACTGTTTTCTCTACTGTCACTTGCAAGAAATTCCACAATCTCTAAATCTTCTTTAATACTTTGCAGAATTCACTGAGCTTATTAAAAGCGATGTTTAAAATATAGGTCTTTCATTTCGTTTTCGAGCTACGAACCGATACATTGAAAGGTGCAAACAAGCCAACTAGTTTCCTTAAAGGGACAGGGGAAGCTATTTGCTTCACAGCCTAAAAAATCCATAGTATTTTTTCATAAATTTTCAACCCCTTGCCCATTTCCTTCGCCCAAGCGCTCCTGAGAAAACGCAGCTTGAAAGTCGGGATTTTCACACCCTGCGGGCCGCCATGACTGGTCGTCCGGTCAGCGCGGGAATAAGGCTTGACGTCAGAAAGCGAGAGGCAAGCTAGTACAGTAGTAGTAGCCATCATGCAAAGAGAATTATCCTCATGCAATAACTTTCGTTGGCTCTAAATGTTATGCCTTTTTTTTTCATTTATCGTTGAGAAAAGTCTTTTGTTAAACTGTGTGAACAACTGCCCGACTTTGATTCCGGTGCTGTAACCTTAGAATAAAATAATATTTGAGAAAAACGAACATCTATCTGACCCTATTTATTAATGTTAATGTTTGCACTGCCTTTGTTTTGTTGTCTGCTGTGTAGTTTAGTGAGTGCTCACTGGCCTAAGATTCTGACGATATAAAATTATTATTTGCTTGAGGAGCACTTTCAGANATCAAACTTAGGTCATTTTGTGTAAAGGGACCGGGTTTTTTTTTTCTAATGAGATCATTACCCATGCTGACATGCAAAGATATTAAAATACACCAATATTTCCGAGCTAAAAATGCAGTGGCAAAAATATGCGTTGACCCTAATTTGTTTTGCTTTAAAAATGGAATATCCACATGATGGTATCTAACAGGCACATAATACAAATACTACTGCATTATCATAAACCCAATTTATAATATGGTTATTGTTAGTCGCCGCAGGGCAGTGCCCTGGTTCCCCCAAACTCGAACTCCAGGTAGTCATTCACACCTGAGTCGAGTGGGTAATAGGAATAAAGTATCTTTTCCAAACACACCACCAAAAAGCCGTCCAGCTCGGGAGTCGAGCCTGCAAATTCAGACTTGAAGTTTTCAGTTCATGAGAGCTACTTAACTCACAAACCGCACTGTCACGCTGCCTCTTGAGTTTTTATTTCAAATTTATGATATCCTCTTTTGTTACTTGTTTTGCTGCATATAACGTTGCATATTATTATTATTATATTTCAAACTACTGAGCATAATATTTAAACAAATAGCACCATTATTATAACAACACCTAAAGAATGTGTCAGTGTCTTGCGAGAGTGCACAAATTTTATCAATGCATACAGTCTAACCCCATATTAGTAGTCTAGAAAGTTATTAAGATTAAGAGTATAACAAACAGATTTCCTCCTCCCATCTTCTTCTTCTGCCCCCTGCCCCCTGCCCCCACCCATGCCTCCAACTTAATTCAACGTGCTACAGCTTCTCTAGCTAGAAAGGAATAGTGCCAAATCTCATTATGAGATAAAATGCACATTTAGGTTACCGAAGCCTTATCCGATTTCTCTCCTTGAGCCAGTTAACTGTTTTCTCTATTGTCACTTACAAGAAATTCCACAATCTCTAAATCTTCTTTGATAGTTGCAGAATTCAATGAGCTTATTAAAAGCGATGTTTAAAATATAGGTCTTTCATTTCGTTTTCGAGCTACGAACCGATACATTGAAAGGTGCAAACAAGCCAACTAGTTTCCTTAACGACAATTGCTCCGCACAGAAGGCCACACTGAAACCGAAGTGAATGACCCAAACCTCAGATTAAAATTTAGTTAACAAACTCATGACAGATTGCAAACTAATTCGCAGGTAGGTTCACAAATCAAGGGCCTATTCTCCACAAGGACAGATTTTTACTGCCTTCCTATCGCATATGACAACATGCTATTTTCATCCAATCAGAAGTCTGTAACCTTTACTAGCAGATATGTATGATTGTACAGGTTTCATTGATCTAAATGCTATACTTTTGTTGCAGAAAAAAATTGAAAACACATTGTCAAAAAAATAACATGTCGAAGCTTAATTATGTGATAAATAGACACCGGACAAACCATCGTTAGAGTTAGACACGGATTTCTAAATCCTGTGAAATACCAGAGCGTCTATTTATATAAAATTATATCATTAGTAGTTACTTACTTGTTGTGTGACTGAATACTTGATGGTAGCTTACTTGGCTGTATAAATGTATAAAAATTCGGCTGAGGAATATTTCGAACTTGTTGATTAGCTCTATGAATGTGTTACAGGTCATTCTGGATTTTTGTATTTTATATTCGATGCACCCTGTACTTCCCAGGTTATAACAATTTTTGTTTTTTATTTGTACTCTTGCCTGACGCTACGCCTCTGACCCACTGAAGCACCGATTTTTACTTCTGTGTTCATCACGTGACCTAAGCCCGGACATCATGCAGATGAGTTTTATTGCACTTTCGTGCTCATGTCTAAAAGATTGTAATTGGGTGCTTTAGCTAATTCCTAGGTGGAAGAGAATCCATGTCGACATAGTAGGCTGCATATATATATATGAACATGCACTGTTATCCCTTACCCAATAATGTCAGTCTCTCCAGTGTTTGTCTGCGAAATTTACCGGACCATCAGCATCGGCACGTGGGGGAGTCCCATGGTGAGTTTCCTAAATGATCACATAAATCTAAATTTTAACTTTAAACGTGGACAGGCACGTCACAAATGATGCTCTGTTTTCCAGTACTTTTTCTCTCTGAAAATTATCTATGGTGCATACCGAGATAATCTCAAATCTGGCGAAGAAAGAGCATCGTTCTATGTTACCGCGTGCGTGTGTAATATGGCGCAATAAAAGCAGCTGGAGTGACCCGGATTTGCCCTTGCGTCTGGAGTTATACCCTTCTCCGAACAGCAGCGGCTTGTTGCAAATATGATGACGTCACTAGAGTTCCAGAAGCTACAGACACCTCCATCTGACAATGTATTATTCAGTTTTCGTCATGCAAATTTAAAAGTAAAGTTTGACCATATAAGCTAGGTACAGTATTCTGCATTTTTTATTGCCTCAGCATGAATTTGTTTGACACAGTTGCCGTTTATGGTGGAATTATAAGATTCACACAGACGTGTGATCCCCTGTCCGCAGAGCACTGGCTAGACAGCTAGGCCGTGCGGGTAGAACGTATTTAACGTAAGCTTATGACCACCACGTTCGCAGTGGGTGATGCATAACTTGACCCTGTAGGTTGCCTGGGACAGGCAGAGGCATTACATCATATTGACAGACAGTTGAAAGACTTTGTTGTATTGGCAGGATATCATATGATTTAACATGGTCTGCAGGACGATGCAACTTTCCTTTAAGCAGACTTGGGCTACTTTGACTTTTTGACTTTTTTGACTTTTTTTCTGGCACGGTTCTACAGGACACTCCCTCTTAGAGCTTGGCATAGGGATAAAGATAGCATTAGAAAAGAGAAAGCACAAATCAGAGACTCCCTAGACCACGAAAATATCTAGGTAGTGTCCTAAGTTAGCATTTTTTTTTTTTAACCCAACCACTGCTACCTCTAGGTATGAAGATGCCAATGTTGTTGGGTTTTTTTTCACTTTTGGCTATATAAGGTTTTACACTTCTCATTAACTTACCTAGGGGTCCCTGCCAAAATACTTTCCAAACAAGTTGTTTACCTCTTCCTTGACATTTTGACACAAAGAAAAATGCCCCGAAAGCAATTAGATTTAGAAAACTTAGATAGTGAAGCAAGTGACTTAATATTTTAATTTTTAGGCCTTTTCACTCAGTAAACAGGGTAACCTTACCCATCTAGCAACAACCACAGAGTTTATACTTGAGTGGCTAAACCTCACCTCTTCTGAGTCTACAAATGTATTTACACCTATCTAAGCCTTTGAAATTCAAATTCAACCCCTTTTCCCCCTCCCCATGGCCAGTTTTCTGATTGTACAGGGACTATTTAAAATTGCATATTTTTGTGCCAAGTGCTATTGGCATCTTCATACCTCTAAATCAAGTCGAGGCGGGTGTGTCCTGACTAAATTCCCGACTGTTGCCGTTGTTGTGTGTTTACCAAAAGTTTATTACAGTGCCATGTAAAGATACATAACACTTCATTGTATGTTTGAGCATTAGAACCTGCGGTACAGAGTTTGTTCGTACATATAAATGTTATTCTCATCTTCCACCTACTTTATATGTCCAGAGCCAAAAATTGGCGGAACTGATATCATAAGAACGCATTTCGTGAACGTGTTCAGTCCATGTGAACTTGATCTGAGCTTAGTATCTATTTTGGACAAACTAATCTGGATCTGAACTTTACCTGTTTTAAGTGCTGCACCTGAATTTTAGTTTTCTACCCAACTTTCAGTTTAGTTTACGCCTACCGTGAAAATCAGAACCAAATGTTGATTTCAAGAATCAAGTGAAACTGACCTGATCTGGAAACTACTCAGTTTTCAACTGAATTTGATCTGAACTGATTGTTTTGATGAACTTGCCTAATCTTGTCCTGTGGCCGTATGCATAATCCATACGTTACTTAACGTACTGCGTTAACTACAGTGAACACTACTAATGTGTTGGGAGTTTCCCGTGGTTACCGCAATGCGTTAATTAACGTAAGGATTATGCATACAGCTCCTGAGCCTTTATGATCTGGTTAGAACGTGAAACTTAACCAGAGAACAATGCAAGCAGACAGTGCTCTTATCAAGACCACCCGGTCAGGCCACAGATGCCGGAGTTATGCAATGGAGATCACAAATGGATTGGACTCGATTCTTAGACTAAATTTCCAGTGGCGTATCTCTCACTTCGCTAGACGCCAAAACCCCGAAAACAAGTGGATCAAATTCTTCTTCTACACTAATCGGTTTGCTTCATCAACCAGCTTCCGTTGCCTAAGTGAATAACCTCTAATTTTACATGTGGCTTGTAAACATTACTTTTTGTTTGTTTGTTCATGTGTATATAGTTTCGGTGCATGCGTCTTGCCTTTGTCCAGTGTGTTGTATCATTTAGTGCTCCTGAAGAAGGTTAGAAGGCGGAAATATGAAATTAAAAATGGATAACCTGGTCAGTGGAGTTTCCTTTTGATATGATATAATTGAGCATTATTTTCAGCAATATGTTGTAATCTTACAAGGCCTCTGGTAAGAGAAGCTGTAGATGGGAGAAACACACTGAGAAAGAGGGAGAGAGAGGATGGAGAGAGAGAGAGAGGGAGGGATCAGACAGACAGACAGACAGACAGACAGACAGACAGACAGAGACAGACAGACAGACAGACAGAAATCCTTAGAAAGGAAAGCGCTTATAATATAAATTTGAATGCAGACACAGTGCAGTGCTGAGTTGACGTAATGCTATAGGTTGCAGGAGCCTAATTGGTCAAAAAAATTGGACTATCCAAGTCGATAGTAGCAGACTATCCAAGTCGATAGTAGCAGAGTATAAAATCTGTCCTTTGGAAAGATTGTGTAGAAATAATCATATAACATGAAACCACACCGCAAAAGTGGTGAAATTCAGTTTTGAATTTGTAAAAAAAATAATTGTTGCAGGCAGTGTTTCCCAATGGCTTCAGGGGATTTCATTTGTGCGGACCTGTGATCTGCAAAAGAAGGCCAAATTTTTAAACCCTATTCGTGTAATTTAAAATAAAGTGAAAAATCTAACCGAAGGATCCCCACCGTAAACAGTATAATTTGAGCACAGTGATGGCACCAGACCTGCAGACTAGTCTTGGCCATCTCGGAAAATTCCTGTGGTTAGAGAAGAAATTTTTATCAAATGGCTCAAAGAAGCTTTTACAATTTGGCTCCTGCCACCTATAGAGGGTTCGGTTGTCCGCTCAAAGGCTCTGTAACTGTGGTCTTACAGAGTACGTTATATCTGTTGGAAATATATCCAGAGCACAAATAGGTATACCCCACAGTTATCAACATGAGTTTATTAAGAGGCACCGGCTATACAGCATAGGACAAGATGAGTATGCGAAAAGCCAGCCGGCCCTTGTTTTGGAAAAATCATCATAAAGTGATTCTTGGATCTGAAGATTATGACATTTGAAACAGATATCGTCAGTCTGCAGTTGAAAACATATATTCACCCCAACTTTATGGGACACTGGCGCTTAGTTCTCATTCATTCAGTATTTCAAACTGGTAGCTGTCCTCTGAAACACCCCTGGATCAGCCCATTTTTTTTTTCCTGAGGACTATTCATTTTTGCACCAAGCCTGGCTCCGCCGCTGACGATACCATGTGGACTAGTCGTCTGAAACAATCCTGGCACCGCCCCTGACGCTCTATGGACTGGTTACCGCATACTCTGAGATGACACGATCACTGTGTCTCATTGACAAGAGAGAAGAATCTTTCTTCACTCTGAAGTTCTCAACTGCTGGAGAAGAAGTCCAAGATGAGGGCTGTGATAGTTTTCACTCTTCTGGCCATGTGCTTGGTGGCAGCTGCTTACGGTAATCTTGTTGTTGTTGTTGGTGGTGTTTTTGTTGTTGTTGGTGGTGGTGGTGGTGATGGTGATGGTGGTGGTGGTGGTGATGGTGGTAATGTTGTTGTTGTTGGTGGTGGTGGTGGTGGTGGTGGTGGTGGTGGTAATGAGAAGGAGGAGGAAGATGAGAAAGAGGACGTCTTTGTGTAATGTCTATGGGTTGGCTGATGTAGAATAGACAGGCAGTTAGATTTGAAGTTGAGGAAATGAGGGGTATCGCTGGTGCTTGTGCTGTTGTTAATTTCATTGGAGGTGGGGTTGGTGGCAATGATATTTGTATGTAGTGGAAGTATGTAGTGATATTTGTATGTAGTGGAAGGGTTGGTGCAATATAATCCACTACTATATGTCTTTTCTATCAGGAGCATCAATTGATATCAACTGTCACCAAGCTGAGTGTTTTGTGGACCCGTGCGCGTATACACGATGTGCTGCTGGTTACATGTGCAAGTGAGCAAATTATCAGTCTTGTTGATGATGGAGATACTGATCCTGTTGCTGTTGTTGCCGTTGTTAATGCTGCTGCTACTGCTGCTGCTGCTGTTATTATTATCATTATTTTTGTACTTGTTGTTATCTCCGGGGTCAGCGTCTTTGCTGTTGTTGTCGTTCTCTATGTCGTTCCCATTTTTGTTGTTGCTGGTAGAGGTGGTTGG
>JAWQUT010000144.1:38895-51791 GCA_033807755.1 Ellobium chinense | reverse complement strand
GGGGGGGGGTGTCAAGATGACAGGCTTATACACAATGACGGGCATCAATACCATTATTTCTTAGCTTCACTTTCCTTGAATACCACCCCACATCCAACTCACCCACAGCAAAATCTATTTGAAATCAGCAAATACCTAAATTTTACCCAATAAACTGGGGAATTGGAATCTTATCTGTTTTTTTAAAAGAAATAGATTGAAGTTTACACCTGCTCACTTTCCTGTATCGTCATCTACATATCTATATTAATAAAACGCTTCAGCCAAATTTGTGTCACAGATTTCTTGAGAACTACGTAACGTAAAAACATGCGGTTTTCACCTAAATTCGTAGGAAAATACACAAAAGGTAACTATACACATCAGTCCTCTTTACTTTTTTTTACCATTTTTTAAAAAAAAAAGAATGTGTATAGCAACGAAATACAATCTCCGATAGATCTTGTCAATCCGCCCGATTCGCCAATCGTCCAACTTTTTCACGGAGTCTAATGCATTCGTCTATGATGCCTTTCGGTGCGCTAGGTATTCTTTCGCCGCTGATGTGTTGCCTGCCTGCCCATTTGTAAAATGGGGTGTTAGTCTTGTACAGTATAAAGGGAAAAAGTGGCCAGGATTAATACCTTGTGGCAAGGTATACCGAACCAATTCAGTGATTCTTGTGGCTAGATTGTACATGTGTCTTCAAAGGTCGTGCAAATTTTGGTTTTGCTTCTTTTCAGCTGCGCTGTTCTGTTGCTCAGTTTGATGTACTTACTTTTATCAGCAATCTGTTATCCCGATTATCGATGTCGTCATTATCAGTTTCATCATCATTATCATCATCATTATTTAAAACTGAGAAAAATTAAAAGCTCAGCCTTAATTCAGGGAATTTATTAAAAATCTAGTAAAGAATTAAGATCAAAAATGACATCTAAACGTTTCGGCTCTAAGGCCTTTATCAATAGAAATGAAACAAGAGTTAAAACTTTCACAATAAAAGCAACCACATTAAGAAGAATAAGAAAAGACAAGCATGGAAGAATGAGTTAAAAGTCAGTTATGATCGATTACGTGAGACAGTCTTAAAATAGCGGGTAAAGACGATAAGAATTGCACCTGGATCACGGGATAAAACAGGTGGTAGAGGAGTGAATTAAGGTAAGAAGAGGAGACTTGTGTATAAAAGGGGGGAGGGAGTATGAGGGGCTTCCCCAAGAAAAACTGAGCTCCAAGCAGTCAGTAAAATAGGTGGAGGGTGGAAAAAGCAGCGTGTCAAGTTAGGAAGTCATATTTTTAAAAGAGACAAGCTTGGTATATCTCGACAGTAAAAAAATAATAAAAAATAAAAATATCTACGAATGGACTAGGCCTAACTACACGCTATCACTAACATAATATTATCGTTATTAAAAGTACATGTAATGCAAGGTGGGCATATAAAATACGGAAATAGGATTTAAATGAAAATCGAGGGAGAGTCCAGGCTGGCTTATTTATAAAGCATAATCCCACGAGGAGGGAAAGGGTAAAAAAAAAAAAGGGGAGGGGGGGGGATCAGTTTTCAAAAGGAAGGTTATTGAAGTCGGGCTCTTCAATATTAAGACCTCCACGGCAGCGGTGAGACCCCAGGTTCCACATCCAGTAGGACTCGCGCTCGTTAAGGGCAGTCCCACTGGGGGAGCTGACAACTTCAATGCCTTGGAGCATCATGTCCCTCACACCGCTGTGGCCAGGGGAGTTGAAGTGTTCCCCTACCGGTACTGACTTGTTGTTTGTAATGACTGAGTATCTGTGGTTGTTGAATCTGGATCGTAGGAGCATTGTCTGCAGGAGATGAGGTAAATAAGGTTCCGGGTACTGCAGGTGATGTTGTCGCGGAGAGGTTGTTTGAAGTTCGATCATCATTATCACCATCTTCATCATTGAAGTTAGATAAGATTCTGCGCAAGTTTGACACAAAACGTTTGGAAAATATATAATGGATTTATTTTTTATTTTTTTTAATGGTCGACGTTCCGTGTTTTAACATTAAAATTTGCCAGTGGATATAAGAGACGTACAAAGAAAAGCAAATGAAAGGGAGTCTGAGTGCCAGAAATAGAAACATCATCATCATCAGCAGCAGCAGCAAACAGGAGAAATTACCGTCATCCCCTATTAATGTGTTTGATATTTATCTGTGTCATCAGGAGCTGTAACTGCCAGGCCAGTTGTGAAAAGACCATTATCTGATGGAGAAAAACCTCGTCATACTGTTTCACAAGAGATACAATGAACCCGTCTTGATATCAAAGTAGATGTCGCAAACCTGTCTGGACGTCACAGTTAATGTCGTAAATCAGCCTTGTTATCACAGTAAATGTCGTATTATCATAGACGATGTCGTAAACCTGCCTTGATACCGCAGTAGATGTCGTAAAGATGTCTTGATATCGTGTACATCATGAAACCTCTGTTATTGAAATAAAATTTAACTGCAACTGAAATGTATACCTAGTTGCTCTGACTGAACAGATAAACGAGTGAAGTTAAGGCAAGAGAATGTTGCTGTTTACGGTCTTTTTTTTTTTTTTGCATACTGAGTATATTGCCCTAGCTCTCTTCTGTCCGCTAAATCAGCCGTCCCATGGTGATAACTAAATAATAACAGTGTACTTATCAGCTTCAGTTTTTTTGTTACTTTTACCATGGAGTACTAACAACAGAACAGTTGTGCCCGGAAAAACAATGCTACAGGTAAGAAAAATAATATTCCTGAAGGCCTACAGGAATGTTATTATTGTTGTTGTTGTTGTTGTTGTTGTTGTTGTTGTTATTGTTGTTGTTGTTGTTGTTGTTGTTGTTCTTGTTCTTGTTCTTGTTCTTGTTCTTGTTCTTGTTGTTACTATTGTTTGTTTTTATTGTTGTTCTTTCCTAGGCAAATAATGTCACCATGTCACCAGTGTTATTATCCTGGGAAAAAAATGCACTCCCTCAAACAGGTGGACATTGATCCCAAGAGATCCCTTAGAGAAAAGCAGAACACCCAATATCCTAAAAAAGAAACAACCTCGCATTTGAAGATAACAAGGCTTTCAAATGGAAGAACCGAACCGCATGATATTTCAGAATCTTAAAGCAATAAAGCAATAGATCTTGTTGTTGTTGTTGTTGTTGTTGTTGTTGTTGTTGTTGTTGTTGTTGTTGTTGTTTTCTTGGTCACGGAGTATTATTTCTTTCGCTAACACTAGCCGAAAATTAACACCCAACAAAGGAATATCAAATGTTACATCTGACCTAATCACAATCAGTAATACCATGGACTAGATCAACTGAGACAATATCTAGATCGTTTCGAGACACCTCGGTGCATGAAGCCCATGCATGATCTTCCTTCAGTAGGTCAACATTGTGTCCATCTTACACAATCAAATACTAATTAGCCCTTTAACATGCATTGCGACGGTATGGCTGGCAATCATATCAATGTATTTACGAGTTGGTGTATTTATGTATGCGAGTGTATATGTGCATGCATAAGCCGGAGAGGTATGTAGATTCTCTTGTACTTTATTATTAATTTTATGCATTCTGTGTTAATTTTATTCAGTAATTATGCAGCGCCTTTGAGCGCTTTTGTATTGAATTTGTTGGTTATATAAATTAATTATGACACTACATATTATATACACTGGCTACTTATGCCATATAAGCACATCTTGAAAGAAATCTTAGCAATAACAATACGGAGCATACATAAATATATCAGAAAAAAATATATATAATAAAAAAACGAGGGCAAATAAAAAAGTCATGACAATATTGAATATTACAGTGGCAGTGTATGAGCTACTTTTCTCATGATATCATTCTTCATACTACAAACTTACTTTCAACACAATATTTTCAGGAACTTGCAAACATTCCTAGTAAATTCATGATGCAGCATTACTACATCGTTTCTCTCCTCTATAATGAACTTTTCCTACGTATAGGCTAATAAGCTCCTTAAAAAATTCCGAAGGGTTAAGAAATGTACAAGACACGCATATCTGTAATAACAGGATACAGTCTTAACAATTTATATATATATAATGAACGTAATCACAAATAATATTAAATATAAAACAAATCTTTGTAGAGACCCTGTTTGTGCGTTATATTCTCAGGTACATTTAAAGTAAAATACGTTTAAAAGTAAAATATTTTTATTTCAATATCCTACCAATGAGAGAGAAAGGTTCCTCTGATTGTGACCCAGGCGTGGGAGATGTGTCTTATACAAGAATATGATATACCAACAGTTCTAATTTGCTGTGACAGCATAAATATTCACACTTGTTAGTATATTTATGTTTCACTTCTATTTAAAAGTAATTGATGCAAGCTTCCCTTAAAACTTTAAGCAGGCACGGATATTGGATGGTTGATACTGCGGAAATAGGCGTTGATACGGTGCTCCTGGCTAAATAGCTTTATTAAGCGAATCTTCGAAAAGGGCGAAACAGAAGGTGCAACACAAACTTGCCGAAATCAAGTTATTCACAAATGCAATCTTGCAGGTACGATGAGTACTTACTCACGCGGAGCCTACTCCTACCGAATTCGCTAAGGTTCAGAAGACGAAGGTTCTGGGTTTTATCGCAAGCGAAAATGGCCTCCACACTCCAACCCCGTTCGTTACTTATTATATATTACAGAAGAAACATTTCATGCATGATGAAATAGAATAGGCTTATCTAACAGTACGATCTAGAGAACTGTATCTAATGTATGTTTTTGAGAATGGTATTGTTCATGATTTTTTAATGCACGGGGGAAGGTTACTCACCGAGGCTATCTTAAAATTGTTTAATAAACTCCTGGAAGGAGGAGTGTGTACAATCCTACTGATCCGAGAATATGTAAAATCTCCCTTTTGAGGACCCTGCCAACCAATTTAAGGGTGTAGAAATGTAAAACGACCTGTGATCTCGATACAATATAAATTTTTAAAAGTTTTAGATATTATGTAAATCTTATAGATATAAAAATAAAATGTATTAGACCTATTAATAGCTTGCGGTCAAAATCAGCCTAATGAAAATTTAGGGACCAAGTAAGAAGGAGAGGTGACTATTTTTAAAGAGATTTGTGAATCATTTTTGACGTCAACCCGTTTTCCTTTCTCTTAAAGGTAAACCAACGGAAGTACTGTAATATTCATGGGAAAAACATTCTGTAATCGCGGTTGAATTTATAGAATGACACATTTTATCAGTGGGGCCGAAAGAAGAAAAAAAAAACAGGGGCTAATAATCTATATGAATTGGGGTAGGGGAGGGGACAACCTCGGGAAGAAAAGCCATAGAGATTGTCACGGATTAACGTCCTTTGTTGAAAACAACGGGAAGAACGGATCATAGACTATTTACTGTAGAGCTTCTTCAGACCGAAACCGATGGGAGAAGGTGAAATTCAGTTACTTGTAATCTGAAATAAAAGTAAATGTGACCTGAAGACTGATACCCACTTGGCTAGAATCTCCGTGCTTTTGGCAAACCCAGCGATTGATGACAGGGGTCTCGTGTGACACCCACTCGCAAACCAATTGGAAATATACAATTAAATTTAGGCAGGAGTTGATAGCAGTAGGAAGATAATACCAAAATAAAGGCCGAATATTTTCATTATGTAACCTAGGTCTTTGATAAGCTCATATGGCCTATTACATTGACTTTTTATTGGCCGAAGCATTTTTGACTTTCGGAATTCAGATGTGATAATGTAATCACGCTGTTATTTACATTTACCTTTGAAAATTTGGCTTTGTGAGCTCTTTAGAAGCTCACTTATTGAGCACAGTTAATCATTAGGCTCATTCCACATTTGCCTAAGTCAATTTTTGAGGTTTCCAGAAATTAAACGCTTACAACAATATGTTGCTTAATGCAAAACAGTGACGCAGATGTGGTTTAGCTTGTAAAATTGGGATATAATAACGAGTTAAAACTTTACATTTGTTTTAATTGGAAGAAGAGGATCAATGGATGATCACAGTAATATAAACAACTCAAATCTCAAAAAAAAAATGAAAAAGACTTAGGCAAATGTAGAATGAGCGTGTCTAATTGGGATCAATCTCTGAGGTCACTGGCCAGTTTGTCCCAGAATTTTGTCATCAAGTTCTGATCTGTCTCCTGGTCCCCACAAGACTGAGGGTAAGGGATGTAGGTGTTGCTGCGGATGTGGTAAAGAAGCTCTGTGCCCAGCTCTCTGCTGGGTATGGATTCCTTCAGAAGAAACACCAGAACCGGACGCCCTGTATGGACAGACTCCATGTTGGCCATCTGAAAATACCATCAACAAGCAAGTTTCTTGTACATCATTAGATATACTTCGATTATGGAAGGCATATAATTCATAAGTAACATAAGCTCTTGTTCCTCTCTATAAAAATAAAATTATATAATTGTTCCATTAGTTTGTGCCGTACCCTTCGCCCTTTCCTTTCCTCATCTTCCTCCTGATATTACTTCTGAATTCTCATCTCCCCTGTCCTCTTTGACCCCGTCGATACGTATGACGTTCATGTGCGTCCTAAGCTTTTGGTCGCAAGAGCTTTTGGACGTATATACATGTCCTGAAAATAGTTTTCTCTTGTATCTATTATGAAGGAGCGTGGTCGAATGATTGCGGCATTGGATTCAAGATTTAAAGGTCGCGGGTTTTTTCCCGATCATGGTCATGTTGTAAGTACTTTGAGAAGGCATTTCATCCACACTTTCCTCAACCCCCCTCCCCCTCTGTAAAATGGGTACCTGGTTATAGGCAGTGAAAGATATTGTCAGAATGTTAGTTATCAGCGCTCCCAAATGACAGCGGCACTGTATACTCCCCAGTGAGTTGAGAAAATCCTAGAGTCATCTGGCTTGCTGGGGTAATAATACATACAGCATCATCGAAATCATCATTATTATCATCATCATCATCAGTATTAATATTATTATCTATAAGACGTTTCCAAGTGTGTGTGTGTTTGGTGTTTTTATTTTTAAGCTCAGGGACCACCCATACGCACAGGCCAATGAAACTGCGGCAATAAAGTGATCCATACAGCATGCTGCAGCGATAACTTGACGAAGCACGGACGTGTAATAAAGAGTCAGGGTTGATCACTCAGCTACTTCTCAAAACGCCTGCCTATCGCTGTCAATGAATAACACAAGATCCTTTGATACTGAAGACAACGAACATTTGTTTACAACACTGGCATAAAAGAGCCAAGCAAGGCTTACCAAACAATAGCAATGCTACGCGACACTTAAGCTTTCGCTTTTCACCCACACACCTCAAACACTCATGCCTTTAAATACATTTTTTCATCGAACTATCAGAAAGTCTCGATAACTGAATTCAACCGTCTTATCATTTCCAGAAAGTTCGCAACGGGCCAAGGTCAGATGTTTACAATGACCGAGCTATAATAAATATACTTTCTGTAACGCTCCAGTCATTACTACTAGAGTTCAGTCGAGGTCATCGTTTAAAAAATAACCCCCCCCCCCCCCCCCCCAAAANCCCATGACAGTACAGGGATGGAAAGAAAAAAAAAGAGAGAGAAAACAAGTCACCCGGAATCTGAGTCACCGCCAACACGACGAGCGAGCACAGAGTAAATGCTTGAGGCTAAAGAGGACGGGGCCATTACATGCAAACGTTACACAGCACTTGAAAGACAGGAAGTAGCGAAGAGATTAATAATAGCCATAAAATGTCGGGCTCTTTTCTCGAGATTGCACTGCTATAGCATAAAGTCAGCAAGTTCACATTTATCTGCCTGTTCACTGTCTGAACTTTATTTGTCGAATTTGGTATTTTGCTGACATAAAAAAGATGTGACTTTAAACTTCCCTCAAATTAACGACAAATACAGACAACAGCCTCTAGTCTAGGATTTTGTTAACTAGCAAAATTCACTATTTCCATTTTATAAGCTTGCTTCTATCATAGTCATCTTGTTATTTGTCATGTCTATTGATCACGAACAGATTCTCACCTGTAGTTCATATTTACACCAAGTACTCCTCAACAGAGCCCTAGTAAGTACCACCAGTGTCTTCCTGCTCTTCTGCACGGCAGTCACAATGTTGGAGGCGATGTACTCACCAGCTGTGAAATCTCGTCCATGAACCAAAAGTGTCACACCACGCTGCTCCAGTTCTTTGCAATGAAATAGATAGCAAAACGACAAGCTCCTCATGCATCATGAAAGCAAGGAATCTTTCTAGTGAAACCTGTACTATGTAGTAGGCAACATTGTTTTTTTATACTTTTTTTTATACATGAGGTGCATTAAACTTTACATTTTGTCTATTTGTTCCCTATCTTCTTGTCATGTAATATGCCCTCTTTATTACGGCCTCCGAAACAACATTTCTCAAAATCTGGAAATTCATGAACAAATGCAAATAATCCAGACAATTTTCGTGCTCAGAATATTAGGTTGAATAGCCAAGAACTGTTGGTCATGATTATGCTGTGCTCTTGCAAAATGTCTTCTGGGAGCTGCCGTTGTATGGATGTAGGTTCAAAGACTGTATCAGGAATCCTCTTATCACTGAAATGTCTGATTAGTACCCACAATCATACCAGAGAACATTTTTCGACCGACTTTGATGAGTGTCTTGCTTACAAACTATAATTTGCAATTCTGGAGAATTTGAAAATAAGGTTTGATACCATCAACTTCAGAGGCAGTAAGATGGCAAACGACAGTTCTCATCCCTAAATCATGTATTCTACTAACTTCAAAAAATGTGCTCACATATGCTCGGTTGATAATGACTGTATAGCATCGACAAAAACATAGCACAAACCTAGGCAAACAGAATCCAAGATGAAGTCTTCGTCCTCGGATGTGTAGGAAATGAACGTATCAAACTGGAATTGATCTGAAGTTCCCCTGCTGACTCTTCCTTTCTTGAGATTCAGATAAGCTGCATAGTACATGTAGCGAAGATTCCATCTGAAGCGGTAGAGGATGAGACCCAGCACCCCACTGGCGAGGATCAGCGTGCCTCCCAACGTAAGAAGAAATACAACGTAATTCGAGGCACACTCTCTTTTTAACTTCTTGATGGTCTCAGCGTAACCATCCGTCACGTTATAAAAAACATTCTCAGACACGCAACCGTACTTCTCCTCAAACAAGGACTTGTTCAATGCCCAAGAGCTGGCCATCCATTCCAAAAAATCCAGATCTTCGCATCTACAAGTGATTGAACTGTCAGAGAGATCTACCGTGATCTGTCCTGGAAACGTTTTGGTCAACCAATCGATATGGTGTCTGATTGGTAGATTCAAATTTGTTAATGAACTCTGTGATAAATTAAAAACCCATAAGTTAGTCATATGCGACATCTGTGCGTGGAATTCCCATAGTAGATTCTTTTGTAAATACAGATATTTCAGTTTATCCAGACCATCAAACAAATGGGGTCTGATTACGTGGAAAGCGTTGAAGCTCAGATTGAGGTACTGTAAGTTTGTGAGTTCTTTAAAGATGTTGATATCTGACATATAGAGGCCGATTATGTTGCCTCCGAGATCCAGGTACCTCAAGGATGTCAGGTTCTGAAAGAAGTAGTAAGAAATCCACTGAACACGACAGTCGTTGAAGGAGAGATTTTTTAGGTCATTCAGTCCATAGATAGGACCTTCAAGTCGAGGGAAATTGTTACCGTTGAGGCTTAAGTGTTCAAGTGAATTATTTGGATCAACGTGCACTTCATTTAAGTTGAAACGTAGCCCGGCATTCCTCATACTTAGGGATTTCAGTTTTGGAGGTAAATAAAACACTAGACTGTCATTACCAAAACTAGAACAGTCGTCTGTATATCTGGATACATATGACAACGGTTCACCGGTGTCGTTTTCTGCGGGTGGATAGTATTTAGGCAAGGAATAAACAGCATCACCTCCATTTACAACAAGCCTCTCCAAATTTTCTAACTGAGACATGTTTTTCAGATAACACCCTAAGAGAAATCTGTTCTCGCTGACATCAAGTACTTTCAAAAACTTGGGCAGGTTTGCAAACACATCGTCATCTACTATTTCAATTCCGTTGCCTCTTGCTTCCAAATCTTCCAGCGTGTTTGGGAAAATGGCTACGTCTCTTTTTGTAATTCTGCGGCTGAGAGAAGCATAAGCTGATCTAATGTGGCCAATATTCAGGGCAGAGAGGTTTTTATTTTTCCAAGCTTCCATTACTCGGACTAAGTTGTTATAACCGAACATACCATTCCAAGACAGGTCTAGCATTTGTAGGTTCTGAAACATTGCAAAAGCTCCGGATTCCACATCTTGGCCATAAATGTAGCACTCACTAATGTCAAGTATTTCTAAGTCTTTTACATTAAGGAATGTTTCATTAGTAAGTATGTGGAGGTCACAGTATCCCTTTGAGTATCCAGCCAAAGTTAGATTTCGTAGTGACTTTAGTTCCCTAAAGCCATTGCCAAGTGTTTTACCACGTAGTCCGTCCATACGCAACTCTACCAAGGTTCGTAACTCTTTCAAAATCTGGTCTGGATAGTTCAGACTACGGTTGTGGGGGTGTTCATTGTTCTTTGAAATGTCTAGAGAGAGGAGTGAGCGAAGAGGTTTAAATAACCCGTTTGGGAATACCCCTTTCAGCATGGGTAGAATGTTATCTCTCAGATTCAAATGCTGCAGTCGGGATAGACCCTGGAATGAGCCAGCATGTAATGTGCTGATTTTGTTCTTTTGGAGTGAGAGGACTTCCAGCGCGGGGTATTTTATGAAAGAACCATTAGCGATGTCCACCACATAGTTTTTGTCTAAGAGCAAGGTAATGCAGATGTTTGGAAGATCTTGGGGAACAGTCGTCCATCCGAGGTCTGAGCAGTCACAGAAGGTGCCAGATATGGAGCAGTTAGTTTTCACTGAAAGATCATACGATATTGGCGTTTGTTCTGGGCTATAAATTTGTGTAGTCTCTTCTGGAGACTGATGTAAAGTTTGCTCCACAGATTTTGGATGAGGCAAACCTGTGCTGACAGAATGGACATGCGTAGATCGCATCCTTGTGTCTTTTCTTTCAACTCTCATAGAGGAGCCCTGATTCATGGAAGACATTTGGAATTTCAGAGACAAAGACTGATGAGTTCGTTGTTTCTTCGACAAGACACTAACATCGTCATGATCTGTCCATAACACTGATGGTAAGAAAAACAAGGACACCAAAGCTATGATGACCATGGCCAAGGCCAGGGAGGTACGTGTACATCTCTTGAGTTCCATCTTTTGATGATCCTGGTGACCTGCGGACAATTATTACATGGTAATTCCTGCTATCCTATCACTAAAAGGCACACATGCACTATGCTTTGTGGTGGATTTGTGCCTGTTTGACATATGATGGCAGATTTCAGCAGAACGGCTTGGCAAATTCGGCATGAGAATAAGCAAAACCTTCAATTTCTTTCACATAAATGTCAGGTAAAGTGCGAGGGAACTGCAATCTACAAGAGATATACTCCTGTTCATGTTGTGTATAACAACAAGGAGTTCAGAAAAAACAAACAATGCATTCAGAACTTCATAGAAAGTAATCTGCCCATCGTGCCCATCTCTATATTCGCCATCATCAAAACGTGAGACTTCATATCACCAAACATTTTTTTTAAGCAAGTCATAATATGTAACATCACTGTTGCCATGGCTGCCTTATTTACAAGGACATATTCTTGAATTCAGCATAACTAGTACATGAAAGAAAGATGACAGCATTATGTCTAAAAGCAAGCCGTCGGTTTAGAACTTTAGTCATTAGTGATGATCAAGGTCGAATCCAATTTCGAATCCTTCGAGTCCTCGTACTCTGGATTTGAAGCCAGATTCGAATCCTAATATTGGTCTGGAATCGAGTTCTTTGGTTCAGTAGACAGGCAAGCTAAAAACAAATAGGTTCAGTTTCTATAAAATCCATTTGTGATATGAAAATTTGAACTCTGTCCAAATGTACAGGTATAACTACTTCGTTTTATCTAAAATCCATCAAATCCTAGCTCTGTAACACTCCAGATTCGAATCTGTAGGAATCGAATATACCCAATCCTACTAATTATGTTCTATGTAATGGACCACGGCAATAAAGTGTACTATTCTTGATGTTTCCTCTGTCTAAACCAGTCTATTTTTAATCTGCTCTTCGTTAGGATTTTCATTAGAGGGTGCATAATGTACACACGACGCGATATCCTTCCCATCAAGTCCAAAGTCTTCAGACAAAAGGGCTTATGTTAGTTTTCCTCGCAAAATCACTTTTTTTTTTAATAGATTCGCGATCTTTATGTCAACACATATCCCCCAACAAAATATTTCTGTGAAAATGTAAATGCCCTTGATGAGGTAACAGATATTAGACATGAATTTTTGTTACAGCAAAGACCTATTTTGAAATAGATCCGCTCAATTTTCTGAAAAAAAAAATTCCAGCCAAGATAAGCCCTTTTGTTGGATGACGTCAGAATTAGCGTGCGGAAATTCCAGGGTGTGTCAACTTTTCGACTTTGTTTACGAAATTTGCTAAACTTCCGCTAACTATCAGCATAGGCCCTTGCGACATTCTTATGGTATTGTCCTGAAATCATGCATAAACAAAAATCTTACCTTAAAGTATACTTAGGGCTTCCAGAAACTGACACCGAATACACCTGACTGTTAGACTTCCTTCATGAGGGAATACGATAGGACCTTACCGTTTAGAGCTCGGTTTAGTGTTTCTTAGTCGCTGGATTAGAAAAGAGAAGGCACAGGAAGATTTTCTAACAGTCATAATGTATATGAACAATCCCAAATTTGCTTTTTCTTCCTTAGTCCTTCCCCTAAGCTTGCCTCTAATCCTAAACAAAGCACTTATATAT
>JAWQUT010000144.1:0-22337 GCA_033807755.1 Ellobium chinense | reverse complement strand
CCCCCTCCCGACTTTTTAGACAAGCCCCCCTACCCCCTCTATTATTCCCACCTCACTTCGGTAAATTGAAGAAATTTTCAGTTTCAATAAGTTGATGAACCAAAGGGGTGGGGTGGGGTGGGGGCAATTGTTATTCAGGTCATCAGAGTAAATTCATATTTAGGTTTAGATTTTGCTTCTAAGGGTGCCAAACACAAATTCAGAACGAACACATACCAGTATTTTTTCCTTGATTTATTTTTTAACAAGAAAGTTCAATATATGTATAATAGCCAATTAAGCACAACGATAACAAAAATAAAAAAAAACAAAATAATTACTGTGCACATACTTAGCACAATCCTTTTGGAAATGAGTGGATAAAATACTGTATGAATAAGACTGAACTCATAATGATTTTGTAGACATTACTTTTTTGCACAGCTGCAATCAGTGCTTCGTTTGTAGATTCCATTTTGAAAAATTGTAGGCCTACCGGGGAGGTAGACGGGTGTAAAATAAGCTCAGGGCTTAAACCTTCCGGCCCGACAAAGAGACGCCTGGTAGACGGAACCTAAAAAAACTGTGCCGGGAGGTCACTGTGGCTGCGATAACTATTTTTATTGTGCGTAAGACCAACCGGCTGCCGGACGCGAAGGGCGGGGAGGTAGACGGGCCGGGCCGGATGTCCACTGTGTCTACCCCCTAACACAGGTAGACCTGCGGTCTGTTACTCGTCAACCTCTCTAAAAGTAACTAATGAAGATTCTTATGAGACGCGCTGTAAGTGTATAAGTTATTAACTAATGGAGGTTATAATGGGAAGTGCAATGTATGTGTAAATAGGTATAAATCAGAAGTCAATAGATTAAGAGTAGTTACATATATTACTTCACCCCATTTGTCATCCACATTCATTACTGACGGCATTGTTTATCATTCATTGTTATTACAAGACATATCATCAGGTATCATGTACAAAGTATTATAATCTTCATTGGCCAATAACACTGTAGTTATTAAGATTACATTATTATCTTCATTGGCTAATAACACTGTTATGTACATTATTGTATTGTTTGTATAATTTACACTATTCATTTAATAAAAGACTTGCTACTCATATCTTCAGTGAGACAGTTGGTCTTTGTAATGTCCTGAGAACATATAGATTAATTCCTTCTATATTCTTCAGCCTCACTGAACCTCACTGAACCTCACTGAACCTCACTCTCCTAGAGAACCCACGTAAAACAAAAATACCCAGACCGAGAATACCACATTGGCGCCCAACAAAGGAGGAGAGGAGAGAGCAGAAGTAGAGGCACTCGTCTGGACATCTGGCCCACACTTGGGACCAACAGGGAGCAAAGAGATTGCCACTGCTGACAAGGCATTCCACTCGTACAGTTGGGTCACAACCCGAAGCAACAAGAAACGAGCAGCCAGGAACTGCAGACTAAGAACAACTTGATATAAGTGAAGGACACCTTGCAGCACATGCAATTCATATGACAAGCCAAGCGTCAAAGGAAGAACTATACAGAGAATAGAACGAGTGATTGAAAAGAGAATGGGAAAACCCTCCGGAGGGAAGAACAAGTAGGTACTGTGAATTGTGAAAGAATATTCCGGTATTTCAGTTTCAATGGAAAGTGAACTGTAGGAAGTGAATAACGTGATTTAGCAAGTGTAGGTGATTTAACTTACATGAATTGCTAGTTAGATTTAGCGGGATGCCAGATTTTTTTTTTGCAAACAGTGAAAGTGGGAAAAATTGACTAGTCACATTTTACACAGCTGTGTTTGAAATGTTTTCATCTGAGTTGCTGGAAGTCGGACAACCTAGGGATGTGTTAGTTCTTCTACCTTTATTTTCTCTGTCCCTCTTTTTTGTACATGTAGTTCGGGGAGGAAGAGGTGTGTTACGACTCCCAGTATCTCAGTGAGAAGCATACTAAATTGAATCGGTGATGTTTTGTAGTGATGATTGTAAATATAAGTGGAGCAGCGTGGCCTAATTGTTACGGCGTTGGACTCAGGATCTAAAGGTCCTGAGTTCGATTCCCGACAACGGTCATGTTGTATGTGCCTTGGGAAAGCATTTCATTCACATTTTCCTCAGTCCAGCCGTCTGTAAAATGGGTACCTGGCTATAGGCAGTGGAAGATATTGTCAGAATGCTAGTGATCAGCGCCGATAAATGGCAGCGGCACTGTATGCTACCCAGGGAGTCGAGAAAGTCCTAGAGTGATCAGGCCTGCTGGGGTAATAATAGTGTGAAGTCGCATGAGCGGGCATTAGCCTGGATATGAGACTGAAAACCGCATTATTATTATTATTATTATTATTATTATTATTATTATTATTATTATTATTGATATGACAGGTAGGTGACAGCTAGGATGACAGACTGCAAAATATGGATTGACAAATGGCATGGACGATGCCTTGTCTTGACCACAGATGATAGCTTAGTTCTGACTTTGACAGTTGTAATTCACTTGTTCATTGATTTCATGATACCATAATATACTTGGTGGTATGCTCGGTCGGGGTATTTTTGTTTTACGTGGGTTCTCTAGGAGAGTGAGGTTCAGTGAGGCTGAAGAATATAGAAGGAATTAATCTGTATGTTCTCAGGATATTACAAAGACCAACTGTCTCATTGAAGATATGAGCAGCAAGTCTTTTATTAAATGAATAGTGTAAACAATACATACAATACAATAATGTACATGACAGTGTTATTGGCCAAAGAAGATAATAATGTAATCTTAATAACCACAGTGTTATTGGCCAATGAAGATTATAATACTTTGTACATGATACCTGATGATATGTCTTGTAATAACAATGATTGATAAACAATGCCGTCAGTAATGAATGTGGATGACAAATAGGTTGAAGTAATATATGTAACTACTCTTAATCTATTGACTTCTGATTTATACCTATTTAAACATACATTGCGCTTCTCATTAGAACTTTCATTAGTTAATAACTTATACACTTACAGCGCTTCGCATAAGAATCTTCTTTAGTCCTAAACTTACACGCTTACAGCGCGTCTCATAAGAATCTTCATTAGTTACTTTTAGAGAGGTTGACGAGTAACAGACCGCCGGTCTACCTGTGTTACACTGGGCCACCTTGTCCCCACTGTAGAACTCTACAACTTGGGGTTTATATCATTTGTCGTACTTTCTCCCTGCTCCAATCGAGGAAGTAAATTTAGTCATAATAATAATTAGTTCCAGTCATCTTTTTATTTATCTTAAAGACGTATTCATTCAAATAGCAGAAATTTATTTTGACAATGACTGGCTAAATGATTTATATCTCATTTTATCAAATGCCTTCACCCTCTTTTGATTTATTTAATCACTTATTGTTAATTTTAAACTGTATTACTCGTATATACTTTATGACCTTATTGGCTTACCTGAAGAATATAAAAGGAATTAATCTCTATGTTCTCAGGATAGTACAAAGACCAACTGTTTCATTGAAGATATGAGTAGCAAGTGCCAGCCAGAGTCACTTTCTTATCTTCAGAAAAAAAATTAATACTGTTCACCTTCACTTCCTGTTTAGCTAAGCATGAACATGACTAACAGAGAGATCTAGTTATCACATAGGTCCTTCTTAGAAAGAGAAACATTACTATACAAAGTCCAAAGTCTAGAGTACTGTAATATTTATAATAAATATTTAAACAATTTCCTCTCATACTTCTTTATTACCAAAACCCTAACCTTACTTTCCCCTCTGGCTGACCCTTGACCCAATTCTCAGGAACAGATTGCCTGATAAATTTCTGAACTTTACATAATACTACATCAAGATCAACTTCCGGTTGGAGCGCCGCTCTGCAGGCGACCCGGTTACAGTGAAAGTCAAGTTGTTATTCCTGTCTGTATTGATATATTATGTCCTCTGTAAGTGATCTGGTATGGAGTTGAATGTGCTGTGCACCATATGGACACTATATTTGCTGATCTGTCTCTGCGACAATGTTACATCGATGCATAACACCAACTCGGTGGACTCACCAGTCTTCTCGTCCGCCATTTTGTCTACCCATTTTCGACCTGACTTAACAGTCTTTTCTAGCTCGTTCATACCACCAGTGACGAGGAAACGTAAACGAGGTAGGCGAGGGGGCATCAGAGTTAAAGCTAGGAGAAGAGGTCAGCGTTGCTGCCTGCCTGCCACCAATCGTTCTGGGTAATGTTCCTTCCCTTAACAACAAGATGGACGAGCTGTGTGCCTCAACCCGTTACCTGTTCGAATATCGTGAAAGTTCCATCTTATGTTTCACCGAAACCTGGTTAGAGGACACTATACCCAACACCCATGTCAACATCGAACGGTTCTCTATCATCCGTGCAGATCGTACACCCGAGAGTGGAAAGCGAAAGAGAGGGGGAGTGTGCACCTACATAAACAACCAGTACTGCCATCCCAACAATGTCAGAATCATCAACACACTTTGCACGTCTGACATTGAACTTCTATGCCTACAGTTGAGACCATTTTACCTCCCCAGAGAGTTTTCATCCATTTATGTCACCTTGGTATATATTCCTCCATCAGCCAGAAAACAACATGCCACTGAACTGATTGTCCAGTGCCTGAATGACCAAGAGACCAAGGGGCCAGACTCTGTGCACCTCATACTAGGAGATTTTAATAACTGCTCACTAGATGACATCCTGCCTCACTACCATCAATACATCACCATCACCTGCCCTACACGTTTAGACCGCACACTGGACATGTGTTATGGCAATATCAGCAAAGCCTACACATTAACATCCCTACCACCACGGGGAGAGAGCGATCACAATAACATTCGCCTTACCCCAAAGTATTCACCCAAGTACAAAAGAGAACAACCTGTGACCAAAACTACCAACTCCTGGACAGACGAGGCCACTCTTACTCTTCAAGGTTGCTTCGATGCAACCAATTGTAACAGCCTAGATGAACTCACAGAGACAGTAAATTCATATATTCTATTTTACCAAGATATTGTTCTGCCTAAGAAAACGGTTACTATTTATGCAAATAATAATCCTTGGGTCTCGAAAGAATTAAAATCTTTACTTGCAGAAAAAATGCGAGCTTTTCGGAGCCATGACCTTGTTACAATAAAACAATCCAAAAAGCTGTAAAAAATAAAATCAAACTTTGTCAAAAAGAGTTTAAGGAGAAAATTGAGAAGGCCTCTAAAACTGATAATTCAAAAGAATGTTGGCCAGGGCTCAAGAAAGTCACTGGTTATGAGGCAGCGCGTGCGAAAGTTAATATTGAGAATGAAAGTGAGTATGCCAACGAGTTAAATGAATTTTATGCCAGATTTGATTCTCATGACTTTAGATATATTCATGAAGAATTAAAGGGACAATTTTCAGCTCCTGATGATACCACAGTGCTATCCACGGAACAGGAGGTAAAAAAGCTGTTTATGAAATTAATGCAAGTAAAGCTTCAGGGCCTGACAAAATTTGTGGTAAAATTCTAAAATCATGTGCAGATCAGCTGGCACCAATATTTTCAGCTCTTTTTAATCTTTCTTTCACCAAGAGTTCTATCCCCACCATTTGGAAAACATCAGAAATTATTCCTGTTCCCAAAAAAGGCAAAGTAATTTGCAAAAACGACTTACGTCTTGTTGCGCTGACGTCTATTGTTATGAAATGCTGTGAAAAACTTGTATTACGTCATCTGATGTCAGAGATAGAGATCCATATGGATCCGCATCAGTTTGCCTATAGGCACTCAAGAAGTACAGAAGATGCTATACTGCTGTTTTTAGAGAATATTTACAAACATCTAGATACACCTAGAAATTATGCACGGGTACTTTTCGTTGATTTTCCCTCAGCTTTTAACACTGTACAGCCTCACCTTATGATAAACAAGTTAAAAGGGTTAAACGTCACAGACAAGCTTCAAAATTGGATTCTTGAATTTTTAACATCACGTCCACAGTATGCAAAACTGAACCGGATAACATCTTCATTAATAACTGTAAACACAGGTGCGCCCCAAGGCTGCGTATTCTCACCTATTTTGTACACCACCTATACCAATGACTGTCGCAGCTGTTTGAAGAACATCTCTTTGATTAAGTTCGCAGATGACACAACTATTGTTGGTCACCTTTCAGGAAATGAGGAAAACTATATTAATCAAATAGATACATTCACTAAGTGGTGTGATGATAATTTTTTTGGTACTAAATGTAAGCAAAACCAAGGAATTGTTGATAGACTATCGGATAAAGAGGACTTCCCTAACTCCCCTCAAGATCAATGATTAAGAAGTGGAAGTGGTTTCGAGCTATAAATAACTAGGCATAAACATTGATAACAGACTGTCGTGGCACAATCACACGCACGAAATTTACAAGAAAGCAAATCAACGTCTCTATTTCATTCGCAAGCTCAAATCTTTCAATGTGCAAAACGACCTTATTCGGCTTTTCTATGGGTCAACACTCCAGAGTATTATTACTTTTGGTCTAACTTGCTGGGGTGGTAACATCACACAAAATGACAAGATCAAACTGAATCGTATTATTTAAAAAATGGAAAAGATAATTGGAGACAACTTACCATCGGTGGAGCAACTTTATATCACAGCAGTAACAAAAAAAGTAACAAAAATCCTCTCAGAAAATGAACATCCTCTATTTAACAAATATAAAACATCCGTTAGAAGTGGAAAACTGCTGTCACATTCCTCAAAAACAGAGAGGTACCGAAACTCATTCGTTCCACACTCAGTGCGAATAATCCGGGACTCCTCTTTTCCGTAGGTTAGGGCCATTAGAGTGTTTCTAAAGTGCACGGTGAACTGCAATGTGTAAGTTGTGTGAGCAGTGAAAGGTGAAGACGAGAGCGTGACGGAGTGAGTGACTGGGGCGGCGCATGTATCATGTAATATGTGTGAGAGTGTGTGAGTCTGTGTCTGTTAATGTATGTATAATTGTATGCATCACTGTAACAAAGAAAAATTTCCCCACGGGGATAAATAAAGTATCTTATCTATCTTATCTATCTATATGTTAGATTCCTCCTATCAGGATAAACAATGGCTCGTTTTTCAGAGAATATTGTGCTCTTCCGCATGGTGCAAAAAGCATTTTGTTGCATATAGTGTTAGGTGATACATAGGCATACAAATTCCCAGCCCTGACGAGATCACAGTTGAATGAACCTACCAGTGAGAATGAAGAAACATAAACGAAGTTGTGGAGACCGGGCCATGAGGATGCTGGATCACTGGTATTCTGGAGAACTTTCAGGAAGCTGTACTGGAATCAAGTTAAATGAAATGAATATGAGACTTTTGGTTTTCACGTAGAGAAACTGATGTTCACAAATCTGCTTTCGTAGTAGAGGGTTACACGTCCTCACTCTCATTGTTTATATCACTATGACCTTTTATTTACCTTCTATTTCCTATTAAACCAAATGAAAAGTTTTGACTAGTTTTCATATTCCAAATTTACAAACTAAACCACACCTGTCTCATAGTTTTGCTTTGCGCAACAGGTTTAAAGTGCTAAATTTCTCAAATTCTGAAAATTGATTTGGGGAACTGTTGAGTTTGACGATTTGACATAACAGGCAATTCCATCCGCCAGTCAATGAGAGTAAATGCGGGGATGTGTCAGCTTCTCGACCTTGTTTCCATACTTTCCTGGACTCTCGGTGGTTTGGTCCCTGACCTTGACTATAATTATCCTCACATAGTGCCGAAAACATTTGCTTAAGTTCCTGGTTCAATAAAAGTTCATTCCAGAGTTTGTCAAATGGTGTTCAGCTTTCAGGAAAATGAACTCACTTGGAAAATAATAAATGGAAACAAAAATGTTTATGACAATATCTTTTAGGCAGATCAGTAAAAGTGGCAGGCTATATTTCATATACTGTCATTCACATTTCCTACTTACTTTCTTCAACAAATTTTTGACGACCTTGCGAACATTCCTAATTGTTTAAAATTCTGTGTATAAATTAATTCAGTATATTTTTCGGCAGTCGTTTATTTCCTAAGCCGAATTATAAATAGACAGACCTCGAAATTTTGAACCCTGTATTCGCCTCATTGTTCCCTGAATCTTAGATGCGGGAATCTGGAGAGATAATTAATGAGAACTTGCGCTTTAACGACGGGATCTTATAACATTGTAAGAATAACATTAATGCATCAGTGCTGAATAAGTCCTTATTAGGTTGCAGGAGCCAAATTGGTACAAAGAAATGGATTATAAGAATCAATAATAACAGAACATAAAAATTGTCCATTTGACAGATTGTGAAGACATAATCTTATAAAATGAAACCACATCGCAAAAGTGTTGAGATTCAGTCCTGAATTTGTCAAAAAGTAATTGTTGCAGGCAATGTTTACCAAAGGCTTCAGATTTCAGTTGTGCGCGACCATGGTCTGCAAAGTAAGACCAATTTTTTAACCCCTTTTCATCTAAATTAAGATTATTAAAAATGTAAATGAATGACGCGCACTATAACCAGAATATAATTTGAGGACAGTGCTGGCATCAGAGCTGCGGATTAGCCTTGACCATCTCAGAATTTCCTCGTTTCGAGGAGAAAATCTTTCAAAACAGCCTAGGGAAACTTTTACAATTTGGATCCTGCAACCTTATTAGCATTCAAAATGCATTCTTACATTAGGAAGGGATTCCAACGTTAATGCGCACGTTCTAATATGTTTCTAGAAATCCGAAGAATATCTCCAAATCGAAAGGAAGTCATAAATGTGCCACCATTAGCACTGGTGAGAATTTCAAATCACATGACAAAGAAACGTTTACAAAAAAGAATTTTACCTTTAGAGTGTGTGTTGTAATCATCAAGTCCACTTTGTGGTATAAGGAACACTACTAATAATAATGTCTCTAAATATCGTCGTGCTCATTCCAGATTTGCCTAAACTTTTGTATTTGTTTTTGTTTGTTTGTTGTTTTTTTTGTGTTGTTGTTGTTGTTTTTGTTGTTTTTGTTTTTGTTTTTTGTTTGTTTTTTGTGGAGGGGGGGGGGAGGGATTTTACTTATTTACATGATTATGATCTTCCATTAATCTTTTTTTTTTCTATTAAGATTAATGTAAATTTTTTGCTTGTTAGCATTTTCCAATTTTACAAGCTTAACCACATCTGCCTTATTGTTTTGCTCTGAGCAACATGTTGAGAGCGCTCCTTTCCTCAAAACTTTGAAAAATAGCTGAGGCAAATCTGAAATGAGCCTGACGTTTAGTTGTCTGAGTCATTAATGTATTGGTAAAGTCAAATCCAAATCTTAGCCTGATGGAGCAGAAACGCCTGCAAACATTTGCATACGTTATATTTCAGTAAAAGTTTACTCTGGGTTTAATATTATGCTCATATTTTTAGTGGCATTTTATGTTGATTTATAATGGTTCAAATCTAAATTACAGTAATATCTTGCTGATGTTTATTTAGAAGCATCCGCGATTCTGGTGAATTCGTCCTTATTCAAGTTGAATATCAGTTTGACGCTCTGTCATTTTTATGTGGTTTTGAACATATTTCTCCAGGTCACAGTTTTCGACAAATTTGACAATTTTTATACAAACCAATCCCCTTAAAGGAATTTTACTCCGTTAGAAAAGTTGAAATCTAAGCCTAATTTCATTCGAGGTATTAAAATACCCTAAACAACAGTTTGTGAAAAGTATCAGCATTGGTGCCATAATTAAAGAAGACTCACCGTTAGAGTGATTCCCTTGCCCACGTCTTGTTTTAGGTTTACGATTCGAATGTTTCTTGCTCAGTTCAGATCGTCTTAAATTCTTTCACTCGCTTTCCATAGTTTTGTGTGGTTTTTCTGGCTTTTTTTTTTGGTGGGAGGAAGCGGATGAGGGGTGGGAAAAGNGGGGGGGGGGGGGGGGGGTGATGAGATCTCTTTTGTAGGCTTTGTCATGCAATTCCTCTGTTTTACCAGTAAACACAAACCTCACTAGAAGATTCCCTTGGAAATTCAGTCCATACGAATATCTTTAGATCTATTCAACAACAAAGTCATAAGATTTCACAAAAGATTGCATCCAACATCAATCGTTCTGTATTCCAACCCTTGATACTTTTGCATGTTTCATTCCGAGGGACAAAAGACAAAGGGAAAGTAGAAATGAAACGCAAAGACGAAGACGTCTTTTTCTTAGATTTTCTTTTCACAGATTGTGGTCTAGGATCACCGTAACTGTAAGAATATAGGATCACGCGTAAAGTGAATGTTAACTGTTGACATCTTTGCTTTTTATGTTCTTTGACTTGTGCTCTTCACGAAGAAATATGCTGTCAATTTCCTCGTGATGCTGTATTAGATTAATTATATTCTACCGTCCGCTTGCAACGTTTGAATTCGGCAATAGAATATAATATGGAGCAGCGTGGCCTAATGATTACGGCGTTGGACTCAAGATCTAAAGGTCGTGAGTTCAATTCCCGACCACGGTCATGTTGTAAGTGCCTTGGGAAAGCATTTCATTCTCATTTTTCTCAGTCCACCCGTCTGTAAAATGGGTACTTGGCTATAGGCAGTGGAAGATATTGTCAGAATGCTAGTGATCAGTGCCTATAAATGGCAGCGGCACTGTATGCTCCCCAGGGAGTCGAGAAAGTCCTAGAGTGATCAGGCCTGCTGGGGTAATGATAGTGTGAAGTCGCGTGAGCGGGCATTAGTCTGGATACGAGACTTATAAACCGCATTATTATTATTATTATTATTATTATTATTATTATTATATACAATATGGATCTCCTTGGAGAACGTTGTGCGGGATGGTCAAATTCTGCACCTAACGGCAGCTGGTTGGTCGTCAGCCAACACATTATGCAACAGTCAGTTTCCGTAACAATGGTCACGTAGCCCCACCGGGCTTCACGATACGAGTGTTTTTGCCCTTAAATGCGAAAAGCAGGCTTACAGATGTCAAGGCCTAGGGTCGAAATTCCAGCCCACAAATGTGAATCTTTTAGTACCATATCAATATGGCGACCTCTTGTAGCCGACGCCCACCTACTGCGCTTGTAAACTTGACGCTGAATGGACACCGTTACCCTTCAGTGTGCTGGCACTAAACTCGCCTGCGAGAGTTATTGNGGGGGGGGGGGGGGGGGGGGGGAGGGGGGTTATAGATCAGCCAAAATTTTAGCAATTGAGAGGTTTTCTTTGGTTACACCAAATAACGCACTTAAACTTCTATAACTAAAGTCGATGCAGCTGGGTGGAGAATGCACTAATTTCAACAATTGCATTGTTTCTTCCGCTGTTAGCCTTGTGAAGGATTTACGCCCTTCCTTAACTACATGTATTCAAAGGGTCCCATGCCAAAATACTTCCCGTGCACATTGTTTAACTCTTCCTTCAAATTTATACAAGTAGAAAAGTGATGGATGACCGATTAAATTTTGAGAAGTCTGGCAGTGATTCTGGCTCTCTAATATTTAAGGCCGTTTAGCACAGTAAACAGGGTGACCTCACCCAGCTAATAACATTCACTCAGTTCATACTTTAGTGGCCATACCCTTCCATCTATTCTGAGTCTACCTTATCTAATTTAAAATTCAAATCCAACCTCATCTCCTCCTCCCCATGGCCACTTTTATGATTTTATACGGACTATTTAAAATTGCATACTTTTATGCCAGCTGCTATAATCTTAAGGGAAAAAAAAAAAAAAACAATCTTCACCATGTGTATCACTTTGCAACGTTAGTTCTGCACGAGCCAACTTTAAATTTTGCATGAGCTCATCTTTTGTTCCGGACATTTTCTTCTGTCAATTTGATATGCGTCAATGCAGCAGAAGTTTTGTTTTTTTCCTCATTTGTAGTTTGGTTTGCATAACTAATTTCATTCTATGGTAAGCTTTCTTTTCGGCCATTACCAGTGAACCGAACACTGTCAACAGCATCATGCCACGCCCAAGAAAATTTCAAATTAAAAGGTAAATCTTTCAGTCTATTCTATTATAACCGACTGCGCGTAACTGCAAATCTGATTAATCGCAATAGTACAGAAAGCTGTATTTTTCTTTTAAATGTATTAGTTTTTGCAAATTTTTATCGTATGATTGTCTCCGCACTCTCTTTTATAAGAAATAACAATGACAATAATAATTGTAATAATATAATGAAGTTTACAAGCCTTTTAGTCAGGCTAATGTCCTTCATATTAGTATTACCCCAAAAGGCCATATTAGTCAATAATTTCTCAACTCCCTGGAGAGCATATTATGCCGCTGCTATAAACTTTATAGCCCAGGTTTGATCACTACTAATAAGCAAACTTATAAGTGAACGTTTTCGTCACCGGCAGTATCGTCGTTACTTTCGATACCAGGCAATTTCGATGTTAGTAGCAAAACCTTAGCTCTGAAGTTTCAATACCATTGTTATCGGACAAGTTGAGACACACCTTAATATTTTTCCCCATGAATTTCTTCCAGCCCTTCCGGATCTCTCTTCTGTTCTTTGATATACGCACCCATCCCCCAACCTCCCTCTCCCCCTCCAAAAAAAAAAACACCACTCTCTTCCCCTCTAACTAACCTCTTCTCCTCAACACCAGCATTTTTTTTTCTTCTATAACTTCTACAACAAGGAGTGTTGAAGTCACGTTGGAACTTGGAATGCCGTGTTTTTCTTTCTCTGAATTCCTGTGAAATCTGCAATTTTCAACAGAGTCGTTCTTACAATAACATTGAGACATTGGTTCTGTTTTTGTATCGTACAAAGCCTCACTCGAAAAAAAAGCTAGACAAAGCAACAGAATGAAATTAGTTAATGGGGGGTTTCGTTGTTGTCGTTGTTGATGGTGTTGTTGTTGTTGTTGTTGTTGTTTTGTTTGCTTCAGTTTTGAATCTATAAACTGCGTCGCAATTTTACGCCGTTGTTTGAAATTGATAAGATTTTTTTTTTTCATTTTTGCAAAGATTCTTTAAAACACTCAGGAATCTTGGGCATTCTTTTCATTCAAAATACTTCAAAGGGAGAGGCGGGATTTTTTTCNTTTCAAAGGGAGGGGGGGTGGGGGTAGGGGGGAATTAGGAGGGATGATTTCTGTACTACTAATAATTCGTTCGTTAAATACTTTCTCTTTCTTTCTCTCTCTCTCTCTTTCTCTCTCTTTTTCTCTCTCTCTCTTTCTCTCTCTCTCTTTCTTTCTCTCTCTCTCTCTCTCTCTCTCTCTCTCTCTCTCTCTCTCTCTCTCTCTGAGATTTCCGAATGCCAAAGTCCTATGATTAAACTCCCCGTCGTCCTGTTTTCAGTCCTACACAAGAATAAAAAGAGAGATAGAGAAAGAAAGAAAGAGAGAGAGAGACTAAAAAAAAGAGTTGGGAGCTCCTATGTAGCACCTTTGCACTTCGAGCTTTCAGAGAAAGAGAGAGAAAGATAGAGAGAAAGAGAGAGAAAGAGAGAGAGAGAGAGAGACAGAGAGCATTTTAACATTAACATATTAAACTAAAAGGACAGTAGAATGATCAGGCATGGATAAACTACAAAGAATAACCCTCCTCTTCCTCCCACCCCCCCCCNCCCCCCAAAATGTATTTAGTCTGTATACAGTCAGCTTTTACCCCAAGCCACCCTCTAATATCTATTTGCAGGAGGGTATGTCAGAGTGCCTTGGAAGTTGTTTTTTCCTGCCGTTGAGCGCTCAGAGCCTGTTTGGGATGAGCGCTTAGTAAGAGCAATTTTGTCATCTTTTTTATTATTATTATTATTACTATTAGCCCAGTGGTCTACGCACCAACATGTTTTAAAATGTGTTCCCTCCAAGTCTACTCCTATGTTCCACAGTAACACTTGACTGGATCATGTCTTTCATGAGCGCATTGCGGATTAGGGGTGGGGTGGGGCGAGAGGGGGTGGTAACGGGGGAAATGAAGTGACAGATTTGACTCTGGGTTTTCTGTTGACAAAAATGGAAGTCTTACAGTCTTTGTGTCTTCGCCACTAAGAACAAAGTGATACATAATAAATAACATGGTGTTATTGCATTTTTTAAATTTTTATTTCCTAACGTGACAATTGGAAGTCTTACAGTCTTTGTGTCTTCGCCACTAAGAACAAAGTGATAAATAATAAATAACATGGTGTTATTGGGTTTTTTGTTTTTTTTTTAAATTTCCTAACGTGACAATTCAATTCAATTCAATTCAATTCTGTTTATTAGCTCTTGCAACGTTATTCACTGTCTGTTTACGTGTTTGCATATATAAATAACAATGTGCTGGCGGCTCCGGTCCCGCCCACCAGCTCCTGAGGGCGTTTATCTTTGACGTAATTGGCTGCTGCCGTAGCGTGGGCGGAGTCAAGAGGTGCCATTGCGGCGTAACAGAAAGCTTGCCAGCCCTGGAAAGTACAAAAGAAAACAAGCAATAGTTTTTGTAAGAAGGCATGAGATAATTCTACAATGTTCTTTGTGATGTTAGTGTAGAAATTAGATCAATAAACCTATGGTTGCTAAGGAAAATTGTTAGTTGAAAGCTGCTCAACTTTGAATGTCATTTTCTCGCAAATTGCGCCATATTGGGGGAATCACAGGTGTGGCTTTGAACGTGAATACCTCAGCACAGAAATGTCGTAGCTCAAAAAATTTTTTGACCATAGCAAAGTACATTCTTTTCCCTTTCCATCAATGCCAATAACTCTATATGTCCAAAAATTGACATCTGACTCATTTGACTGGTTGCGCGACAAATACAGCCTAGCAAGACTTTTCAAGTAATTCCCAACCGTCTCTTGTAGATTTTAATGCAATCTGGTGCACAATGCACTTTTCTAAATTTTGGTTCGTTTTGGGTGCAGAATTGCGCACCATAATGCTAAATAATGGGTTGTTGCTGTTCAGGCTAATGGCTCTAGAAATACTCAAAGTATGGTTGTTCTTTCCCCACCAACAGTATTTTTTTTGCAAGAGGGCTACCTTTGTCAGGTCTTCTTCGAGTACAAATTGACGTTATTTTGAGTATGATATATGTATGAATTGACTTTATTTTGAGTATTGTATACTGAACGCCAAAAGAAAGTAGCCACTAACGTTTTACGGCGCTGTTTTTGTTTGAGTGGCAGGAAATGGATCCTGCTGATTTTAAATGATACACTTTCATCGGAGAACAGAACGTCATTCCATTGATTGAGTGGCCACCGTGTGTGTACATTCACCCACTGAAATCGAGCTTGGCGACGTCGGTGGTTTAGCTGTGGACCCACATACGGACGTCTTGATGTAAGACCAGCCGCTCGAAGGCGACAGCGATTAGTGGTCGCTGATGGATTTCCTCGTCTTCCTTGGATCTGGGTGGCACTCCTGGTAGCAGTCAAAAATATATCTCGCAGGTGCATCAGTACTATCTGTCCGTCCTCCCGTTAACCGGTGACACGTGGGCGCCCAGGTCGTTGCCGATCAGAGACAAAGTTGTCTGGAATCTGTTCCGCAGGTTGTCTATGGTGCGATGAGCACAGTTAAAAATTCTTGACACCCTCCTAGCAGATACCCCAGCCTGGAGCATGCCAATTGCCCTTACATGTTCCTCAGAGCTTAAACGAGGCATAATTTAACGGTGTAAAGACGTGTTAACCTTGAAAAACAACAATGAAATCGCAGACAAAAGTCGGTACTGTACCTGATCATGCTTCAAAAAATTAATTTGTTCCCATAACTGACCAATCACAAGCAAAAAACGTGTTTTTACTGATCAAACAGGAGCGATAACCATGATAAGATTGTGAGTAAAACTCACTATATGTTTCATAGGGTTAGTGTCCAGGGTCAATAGAAATCACTATGTTTACTTATTGGGACTTTTGTTCGTGAGTGATGATCACGGAAATACTGGCTACTTTCCTTTGGCGTTCAGTATATATAGGAGATATAATCAATGTGCAGAGTCCGCTATCCAAGGGCCGGCCCCTGCATCACAAAATGACATCAGTTCATTCATACTCAAAATGACGTCAAAGATGACCTAATAAAGGCAGCCCTGTACGATAACCACCATGAGGAAGTAGGCGGAACTTCCAAAGTTATTCAGAGATGTTTTTTTTTTTTTGCTGTACACTGGAAGATGGAGCTCGGCAACAATGGAAGTCATCGTTAATGGTTTTTAATTTATTATTGGAATTTTTTTATCAACGGTTTTGTTTTGGAGCTGGATGTGGCAAGAATCAACCATAGTATGTATGCTTATAAATGAGGCTCAAATATCACTACAGCAAATACCACTCCCACGTCACCGCACTTTTGTCTTCCGCATCAATTGCAGCCATCTTGGCTTGCTTAGAGACTCATACGTCCATTGCATAGAATCTCAGAAGAACGACCTACAGAATAAAACTATACAATTCTGATTTCACAGGAGATATTAATCTTACGAGCTCCAACTTCATGACCATGTACTAAGGGCAGGTCTTTATTAACTCACTCACAAACTCAAACATTTCAGTATGTCGGAGTTGTGAAAGGTTCTGCTGAAAATCCAGATGGTAATCTCCAGCTGTATTAACCCTTTCCTGTCCAAGAACATTTTACTGCACTGCCTTTTCTTTACTGCCTGAAAGAACAGACTCTGATTTCTCCTAAAAACTCACAGAGAAAAAAAACTAGATCTTACCAAATATCGACGGCTGAGCGCAAGAAGTGACTATCTCCACTTCTCTTAGTTTTGAGAAAATCGCAGTTGAAATTTTGGTGATCATTAAATTTGCATGAAAAGTNGCCTTTTCTTTACTGCCTGAAAGAACAGACTCTGATTTCTCCTAAAAACTCACAGAGAAAAAAAACTAGATCTTACCAAATAATAATATGTTAGGACCCCCAAAATTTACACAGTAACAAAGAAATGAAGATAATGTTTTTTTTTTAACTAAAGTCTCCTATAGAGGTCAGGTAGGAAATAACAACGAAAACGAAACATGCTATGAAAAAGTCTTTGGAACCTAGTGTTTTGGGGTTGTTGTATTTTTTGGGCCCTATTAACATTTTGTGTTATTCTACATATTTTTATACCACTGTGATTTCGGGAAATTTCATTCATGGAGCTTAATGTACTTCTTTTTTCCCCGATCTTTTAAGGGGAAGAAAATGGGGGATCAACGCCCAAAAATTTTCACAAATCTCTTTCGAAAAAGATAACCTCGAATTCTGATTAGGTCCCCAAATTTTTATTAGGCTGGTTTTGACTGGTGCTAATATATAGGCCTACACACTTTATTTTGTTATCTAGAAGGCTCAAACTGTACCTGAAACTTTAGAATTGGATGTCTTATTTAGATCACAGGTCATTTTACATATTTCTACACCCTGATACTGGCTGGCAGGACCCCCCAAAAAAGAGGGATTTTATATATTATCGGATTAATTCAATTGTACAGAATGGGTGATTTTCCCCTTTAATAGGTGCCAAAATCCTAACGCGTCCTCTTCAGAATCGGGATTATCTGGGCTTATTGGTAGGTAACCGTAGCAGCGCGCGTTCAGGTCCAAGGAATGTTATACACCCACTGTGACAGGCAGCAATAATTAATTGGAGTTTACTTACGGAGTTGAGTGGTCGACTGAGGTCACTGGTCATCTCAGCTAGGTGATAGGACGGGTGTGAGCTCGGGTTGATGGCGTACTGGCACGACTCTTCGATACTGGCCGCCCATTCCTGCACAAAAAGCCAAGATAACAGGGCATGCAATATTATGAAGTCTCCACGAGAAGGTCATGGTGGTATCGACTAAGATTGAAGTGTTTGGTTGTTGTTGTTTTTTTTTTATCTCATATGCAATCAGTAATTTTTAAGGCCTTTGACAGGTTGGCTTTCGTCGATCGTGAACATGTTTTAATTGCTCTCCAGATTGTCTGCCAATTTAATCCCCTCGCCTTGCCTTCAATATCAAATCCCTGCCTTGCCTTTCTTTCTGTAGCACAACTACACGGGCTAGTCTCTGGCTTTGTTTGGACCCCCAGCTGGCAGCCATTTTTTTTTCTAAGTCGAGTTTGGCAACATGACACATCACCATTATTAAAAGGTTCTGTAAGGAAATCTCACAGACTACTCTTTGACTGAAGTAAGGAGTGAGCAGACGCAAACAGATGCTCACACAAGGTAGGGTAAAGGGGGAAGTGCTCAAGAAGACAAAAGCAGAGAGAAAATGGAAGAAGGAAAGAAAGTGATGTGGTGGTAATCGAACCCGCGACCTCTGCGTCGGCACCCATCGCCTTGCCGTCAGTTTGGAATCAGGTAGACGTCTATACACGACCACGCCGCCACTCCAAAAAAAGTGGCTTAGTGGCCGGGGTCTTTGACTATGTTTCAACATGGAGCTGACCCTATTTTTTTTATATTTCTTAAGCCGAGACTGGCAACACTGCACATCTTCATAACCAGAATCACTTTAGCAAAACATTAAACAATGAAAGGAAACTTCACTGGCTAATCTGTGACAGAACTTGGATCTTCAGTTGGCTGTTAACTTTTTTTTCAAATCCAGCCTGGTAATATTGTTCATTATCAACACCAACGCCACGTCAACGCAGTCGGTTAAAGATGCAGCAAACACTGAACTTCGTGTATTAAACAAGAGAGGTCGATTTTTCAGAATCGTGAAGCCTGACAAATGCATGGTACTTAATTAGTAATACATCCTGTGCACATATTTTAAACGTGACTGGAAGTATAGACACTATTGGGAGACGTTAAGTTTAAAACGAAGACTTATCGCAAGACCTTTTTTTCCACCATCAGCGCATATCAACCGTTCTCTCTATGGATACGCGCTGAGCGCATCTCACAATTGGCTTCATCACAAAGAGCGCTGGAGGCATAGAATGTGTCCTTCTTGTCTATTATTCACATCAGTCGCACAGTCTCTGTATACAGTGGAGTATCGGAGGTTGGAATTCATGCTCCCTTGTGACATGTGATCCCTAAACGTATTGTTATTGTTATTGTTATGTTATTGTTATTGTTACTGTTATTATTGCATCTCTTGCAATGTACAATCAATATATGTATGGGCGTGTGTGTGAATGTATTTTATGGGTTGTGTACGTGCGTGCGTGTGTGTGCGTGTGTATGTGTGTGTGTGCGTGTGTATGTGTGTGTAGATGTGTGTGTGTGTGTTTTGTGTATATATACATATGTATATATAGCATTTAAAAATACATTTTTAAGCGTGACTGTGCATGAGGATGGGTGTGTGCGCGTATGCATTCAGCTTTTCCTGTGTCTGTATCGCAATTTTCTGATCCAAATTTCCTGTGACGGGGCAATAACATGGATCTTATCTTATCATCTTATCTTATCTTATCTTATCTTATCGTGAGGCCTACCTTGTCCATCCAGTACTTGCTGACAGCCGTGATAGGGATGACCTGGATCCCTACAAGACAAGCATGACGTTGTGGGAAGATGTTGGGGTCGCACGGCCAGTTCAGCGTGTAGGCATAGAAGTCTGGCTCTGTAATCATGCCAACCACGCCATATCTCTGGATAGTCGGTGGGAAGTGGTCGCGGTTGTGATTTCGCACCTGCAGGAAGCGAGATTTATAAGTCTCGTGTCCAAGTAATTTTTACTCTATGGGTATAGGTATAAAGCCTGGACCATCAGCAAGCAAAGACATAAATTACTGGGAAGCCACGTAAATCTGGTTCCTAGGAAGAATGTTTTTTAAAATGCGAAAAGCGTGGACAGAAACGAAAACAAATGCACAAGTCTTAAAGGAAGCTGTGAGGAGAAGGCATGCAAAATGCCTTGGACATAATTCTAATGAGAAGATAACAGCTACAGGAGTTGGTGACAGCTGGAAAACTAAACAATAAACAAAGCAGAGGGTGTCAAAAAAACAAAACAAAAAAAGAAATTTTGGATTGACGGGCAAGAGGGACTGAGCACAAACATACAGAGAAATGTTGAAGTGGACAGCAGACAGACAGTATTGGAGGTCTATGATATCTTAAAAATAATAATAATAATGCGGTTTATAAGCCTCATATCCTGGCTAATGTCCGCTCATGCGACTTCACACTACTATTACCCCAGCAGGCCTGATCACTCTAAGACTTTCTCAACTCCCTGGGGAGCATACAGTGCCGCTGACATTTATAGGCACTGATCACTAGCATTCTGACAATATCTTCCACTGCCTATAGCAAGGTACCCATTTTACAGACGGGTGGACTGAGGAAAATGTGAATGAAATGCTTTCCCAAGGCACTTACAACATGACCGTGGTCGGGAATCAAACGAACCCAGGACCTTTAGATCTTGAGTCCAACGCCGTAACCATTAGGCCACGCTGCGCCAGTCGGCATGGTACTTGAAGAAGAAGACCCAAGCTATGCCCGCTCAACGCCGAAGAATGATTTCCAGTTGAATCACTCCTTAAGCCACTCTTGGTTGCAATAGACAGACAGGCAGACACACACACACACACACACACACACACACACACACACACACACACACACACAGACAGACCTGCCAGTACTCTCTGACGGAATGGACTTCCATAGCCAACAAGATTTGTCCAGTTTGTTTCATATTCTGATCATCGAAGGCGTCTCCAAGAGCAGCAATACCATGGTAGCAGTTGATACCCTGTGGAAATCAAGCCGTGTCAGCTGGGATCACTTTAATCTATCTCATTATCACAGTCGTTGTCATCGTCATCATTCCCATCACTTTCATCTTTCTAGCCAGCAGTATCAGCAATGATATTATCCTGAGAGACTTATTTGTTGTTATCTTTATCAGTGTTGTTATCAACTAGGGAAAGAAATCACACCAAAAACTGTGGGCTTCTTTCTTTTTATCTGTTTCGTTTTCAAGCCCCAGTTACCTCCCTCATCTTCTCTTCTTCTTCTTCTTCTTCTTCTCATTCTTTTTCTTCTACTTCAAATTCTTCTTTTTCCTCCTCCTATAAATGTTCTTTTTCCCCCTCTTCTTCTTCTTTCTCTTCATCTTCTTTTCTTCTTCTTTCTTTATATCTGTTTTGTCTTCATTTTCGCCTCCGACTTCTTCTTCTTCTTCTTCTTCTTCTTCTTCTTCTTCTTCTTCTTCTTCTTCTTCTTCTTAAGCTTCCTTGATCTTCTTCTTCTCTTCTCCCCTTCCTTTTCTATTCTCTTTCTCTTTCTCTTCTTCTTTTTTTTTCCTTTCTTCTTTTTCATTTTTAATCCTCTCATTCTTCAGAATCTTTATACTGCTCTTCTGCTTTCCGTCATCTCTTTCCTTTTTCTCCTTTTTTTTTTTTTGTTCTTATTTCTTCTTCATCTGTTTCGTCTTCATCTCCTTCTTCTTCTTCTTCTTCTTCTTCTTTTCCTCCTCCTCCTTCTCCTTCCTCCTCCTGCTCCTCACTCTGACTTCCATGTGTCCCTTCTGCTTTATTTTCTCTACCTCAGAAGCTGACTCCTCCTGTCGAGTCCCGGGCACCAAACCGGAAGCCCATGAGAATCCCGTGTAGATGTCCTTTTGTCGCGACACGGGGAAGTGGGTATCATAAGGACTCGGGTTTGCCACATCACGAGCCAGTGAGTAGATACGGTCTTTGTGAGCTGTAATAATATCATAGAAATTTGAATCTTAACTTTTGTAGCGTTTTGATACCAGCTGAGCCAGTCTGTCATGCGCTTCTCTCGGTCAGGCAGGGCGCCACGAGTTTAACCGACACCCGCATCACCCAGCAATGATAGATAGATGCACGAAATCCGGCTCTCTCGCCATCAGAGTCATAGGACAACACACACTGTCATTACGTGAGTAAGATTAGACCAGATTAAGATGCTGAGAAAGTGGGATGCTTTTTTCCTCTCTAATCTTTGAGCATCTGTTAATATACCTGGATATAATGTGGGAAATGGTTTCTCAGGATCTGTTAGACAGTTGTTTTTTGCCGGTGCCTTTCTCACATGGTGTCTGTATACCACTAAGTAAATAAGACAGCCCACGCGAGGTTGCTGGAAATCAATGGCTTTCGTCTTTCTTCTTCAGCAAAACGATTATTTTTAAGGTAGTCGTGACCGAATCCTGAAATATCTTTTAAAGGCCGATTACTCCTTATTATGTCCCTTACCGGAATATTATTGGACAGGTAAAGTTTTGTGTCTATGAAATAACCCTAATGGATGTGCTGTAAATGGTTGGTTATTACATGTCCTCCACAAGCCTTGAGCATTATTTTGTAATAAGCTGGATATGAGATGTTTGACACATCTATTGATAATAGGCCACATCACTCATTGCGTCGCACACTATTTATCCGCTTATAAATAGAATCCTTGTCTCTCTCCTTCTCCCCCTTC